>JAJEJO010004198.1:504287-573895 GCA_020662805.1 Glaucomys volans
AGTCTATTTATATATCCAAATCTGACCACTTTTTAAAATATGAAACTATTACCTAAAATGTATTCATGGGTTTAAGAGTAAACTGGAAAGTAATATCAAGGCCAGAATCCACCAACTTATCTGTTTTGGATATGTCTTAAAAATCATTTTTAAAAATCCTATCAAAACCTCGCAGCAGTTTAACAAAAGTTTCAAACAGGTGATCTTATTATTTATTATAAATAAATGCAATAAATTTTTACATGGGTCATGTCCACTGACAATAGCAACCAAATATTCATAACATCTACATTTTATTTCTTGATTTTTTAAGTGTATTAAGATCATGGAATCTCCAGTTTGGTGCAGGTGTTGACATGGTATTACTAGCTTTTAAAAAGTAGTACCATAAAAATAGCGTAATAGGAGTTAATATAATCTGCAAAGATCTAAAGTTTATTAGTAGTCAAGTAAACAATAACTATGTGAATATTAATTATTTAGTATTAATTATATATGTTTAAAAACTAACCCTTATATAACTGTAATACATAACAACAATCCAAAATATGTTTGGGTCATTTGTTACTTTACAACTATTTTTTAAAAAATTTTGGGCAATATGTGTGTCCATACAATACTCATTGCCTCTAATTTCTCTTTTATCAATTTTCTTGAATGTTTATTGCACTAAAATCATTGTCGAGTTTACAAATGATTCTCATATTACGAAAAGACAAATAGTAGATTCTGTCCTTGACTTTCAGTAGCATTTGGTGCCATTCTATATTCCCAACTGATTGAAAGATATTTTCACTTGGCTCCAGCTATCCATTCCCTTGATTTGAATATAAAGTGTCCCCCAACACCTCATGTGTTGAAGGGTGGGTTTCCATTGCAGCAATGCTCAGAGGTAGATCTGTAGGGAAGTGATTGAATCAATCTCATCACTGGATTAATCTTTTTGTAGCTGAGTGGACTACTAAAACACGGCATAAACTGTAGGGAGTGGGGCACTGAAGGAAGTAGGGAGGCATATCTTTGGGGACCATATGTTGTAGCCTATTTTCCTGTCTTTCTCTTTGTCTCTCTTTGCTTCCTGACTGCCCTGAGATAAAGAGCTTTTCTCTACCATGCCTTCCACCATGATATTCTGTCTTACCTCAGGTCCAGAGCAATAGAGCCAGTCATGTATTGAAACTTCTAAAACTGTGAACCAAAATAAACCATTCTTCTACCAAACTGATTGTCACAGGCATTTGGGTCACAATGATGAAAAGCTGATTAATGTGTTCATGGTCCCCGATTTTTCACTCTCCTCTAATGGCCATTACTTCCCAGAACCATTTATTTGTTCTTTCCCTATTAATACTGGACAGTTCCACTCTTCAATCCTTGGAATATTTTTTCTCCCCTGTCCCTACAATAATGCTGTGATTATCCAGTTACATGTAAATATACATAATTTGGAATATAAATCTTTATGGTGCCAGATTCTAAATGCCAGATTCTTGTGCAAGTGTATAAATATTTCAGTATTAATATGCCCCAAAGGAAGTTTCTTTTTAGTTTGCACATATAACACCCTCCCCTCCCAAAGAGGAATCAATCAACTAACCAAACAACCAACAAAAGCCTTGTTCCTATTATTTTCTTCTTATTCACTTGATGAAAATTTGAAGGCGTCATAGACTCTTCCTGTTCAAACTTTTATCAAAAGTTTTGGGCTTTAAAATGGAGATATTTCCAGAGCTCAAGTCCCTTGTGAGCACCTGAGCTGTTATTATCCCAGTGTAAGCCATTGTCTCCCACCGGAATCACTGAGGTTGTTCTCTGTGCTCCAGCCTGTACTCAATCCCTTCTAGTCTCAGCACAGCTCAGGAGCTTCTGCAGAGTTTAAATCTAATTATACATTTTGCTGTTGTCAAAACAGTCACTCCTGCTTTCAGCTTTCAAACATCGGGTTGGGACACCCACACGATTCAACCTAACACTACCTGTAGGTCCTCACTTCCTCAATGGAGCCACCCCTGGCTACTTTAACCAAACTTGCAACATCTTCCCCCTTCGCCATACCAACAACTCTATTCTCATTCTTTATTTTTCTCCAAAACTAGGTTTTTGCCCTTTAAGTGCTTTAGAAAAGCATATGATGCAAAGAACTACTCCTTAGGTACTGATAGAAGCACATGAATTGGTGCTTTTATTTCCAGTTTTGAGAGCTCAATATAACTATTAAACTCTAATTTTTTTCCTCAGTTATTTTTGTTTTGCTATACTTGTCATTTTTGGAAAAACAATATTTAAAAAATTTTATAGGTATTATACATATGTTATCTAATTATATTTACTTCATATATCATTTAATTCTTCCAAAATTCATGTTAAGCTATCATTAAAAAACAGGCCATTTTTATATAAGGGAAACTTATAAAGATGAAACATGCCTTGATTTAAAAAGCTAATTATAAACAGAGCAAAAATTTGAACTGAAGTATTTCAAAAATAGTTATAATTTCACAATGGAACAAGATACTCAATGATTTTTCTATATATCCTGAATGCAATTAAATGTATATTATTTTTGCTATGTTCAGATATTTTACTCAAAACATTATTCTATTAAATATCTTTTTTAAATTGTTAGGTTTTTAATCTATATAATTTTGTAATTAGTAGAGGTGTACAAGTTATTAGTTCATATACTTATTTTAAAGGTCTTATTTTATTTGTATTCTATTAAATTGATTTATACTTATTTATACTTAATTGGTTATAAAAACTTTATATACAATGATGAAGACCAAAAACATAATGAAGTGTTGTCCATCTAACAAATACTTTAAAATATTTATTATGATAGTTACTAAGTAGGGAAGAGAGAACTATTTGTCTAAATTTATATCAGCATCTCTGATAATATGGTAGTTTTAATATGCCAATCTTTGAAATGATTATCATTTTAAATCTCAGAGATGTTTTTATCAATTTTTTTCATAGTTATGTGCATGTAACATGTATTAATTATGAATACCAAAGTTTCCAAATTCAAAATAAAAATTTTCAAGGATTTCTGGAGGATTTTGGTATCAGATAAATCTGAATGAGCACTCCAGCCTCAGTCATTTAAACCTCATGCTTCTTAAGTGATTGTTCCATTCATAGTGAAGCCAGAATCTAAGAGTCACTAACTTTTCCCCTGGAAATCCTCCAGTAGTTGGGAAGGCTGCCAAAGCTCTCCTCTTTTGAGAAGAAGGATGTAAAACAGAATTGAATCAGTGTAGCATTGCATCAATTTCTCTCTCTTGGCAAAACTACAAATGCATATACACAAAGATTTTAGATTCCTATTAGTAGCACAAGCATTTGACTCAAGTCTAGCCATGATTCAAAGCTATCACTACAGATCTGTTTAAAAGTCTCCATTGACTTTTTTGAAACAAAGGGCGAATCTTCTATTAAAGAGGAAGCAGATATTGATTCAGCGTTTCAGATTTAGTCTACCATGAAGTATATCATAAGAAGGGTTTAACTAAAGCTGGACCAAGAACCACATTAGAAACATCAGGAATGATCATATATCAAATATGAAGATAGCCAAGCTTTTACATTCCAAAAGCCTTACTTCTTTCCCCACTGCCTTTTTTATTTTCCTTTTCAAGTTAGCTGATAGGATTCCTGAGGCTGACATCTCAACCCAGAAGCCCTGCCTAAGCCTAAGACTGGGAAAGGAGAAGAAGAGGTGCAGTCTAAATGGGGGAAAAGGATAACACAGCAACCAAAGAAGACCTTACAAGTTGAATAGGGGGAGTGCTAAAAGATCTGGGACAATACTCAGCTTGGGAAATGGCATAAAATGTCAGCTGTTAGAACATAAGTTAAAACCCAGAGCTGAACAAACAACAATGAACATTTATTTAGTATTTCTTATTTTGGACAAGAGTCCTAATACCTTCAAAATATAGGCAAAAAGGAAAGAGACCAATATTTATTGCATATACATCATGTGCTTGGCTAAGAAAGATGCACTGTGTATCAATTATCACGTGTCTAAGCAGATTAAAACAACAATAAAGAATACGATGTAGCTGTGAGGATGGAGGAGGAAGAAGATGAAGAGGGTGGAGAGGAAGAAAGCTCTGATTACTAAAAATGATCTCATAATATCTTCCTGAGAAAATACACATACATGCACATGTGCACAATGTGAAGACAATGGGAAATTAAAAGGAAAAGAAAAATATAAAATCTTTCCAGAAGTATTCCAAAGATACTGAAAATAGAGTTTGCTTCCAGGAAAGGGAATTAAGTCACTTGGGACAGGTTGGAAGCATTTTCCCTGTGTATAATTTCTAAATTTATATTTTCCCTTCACTTTTTCATTTCTGCTGCTCTGAATTACAATCTAGAATTGTTAAATTCAGTAGTTATTTTCTTAAAATTACCTTGCTTAAACTCTCTGCACAATGGACAAGCAAAAATTTCCTTGACCTTATAGTTTATCTTTTGGTACCTGTGATACCAGAGCCTTCTGATTTTCTTCCTACCATATTCTTCTGTCTCCATTTGTAAGATCGTCCTGATTGTCTACCTCTGAAGAGTTGGATTTTTCCAAGGATCTACTCTTTTCCTCTTTGTTTTCAGCAACTTCTCGCATGTTGTCATCTATTTCCATGAATTTTAATACCACTCATGGATTGAAATCTATCTCTGAATAAACTTCTCTGATAATTGCAAGCTCCCCCTTCCTTCCCACATCTTATGGCTATCTCCTGGGCCTTTTATATGAACACGTCCAAAATGGAGCTCTATATACCTGTTCTTCCTCTCTTTGGTGCCTCAAAACTGTCACAACTTTTCCTTTCTGCATTTTGTTTTCTTTGCTTCAAACAGTTCTTCTTATCCTTTGTCTGACAACTTCTATTTCCATGCCTTGATATGGTAGGTTCAAAGAGGCCTGACAATGCTTATGAGTTTGAACTCATCCCAGATTCATCTTGATCATGAACTTCCCAACAGTGAGCTCCTACTGTGTTTACACACCTAATATTCACTTTAAAGAATCATAATAGACTTTAGCCTCCATGAGAGCAATATGTGTGACTCTTATCAGATACTGATGTATCTGGCTATGCATAGAATATCTGGCATATGGCAGATAGTAAAGAATTGTCAAATCAAGAGATACAGAAATATTTTCTTTAGGTTTCCTCTATTGCTATCACCAACAAGTTGCTTGTTCATGACAACTGACAGCTTACTGTAGTAGAAGATATTCCATGCCTTCAATACTAAGTTCACTGAAAATAGTCAACCACCTTTGATGATTTGGTATCTATAATTCTTGTGACATTTAGGTAGAAAAATCAAAACACATTTTTATAATCCCACATAATAATAAAAGCACTAAAAAACAACAATCCCATTAGGTAAAAATAATACTTTAGGGTTGTCCACATAAATGATTATAAATCAATTCTGAATTTTACTAACTGCAGAAAATATAGTTTGAACTTTTCTACTATGTTTATATTCCCATAGACTCTCTGAGAGAAAAATATCCTTGAGTCACGAAGTGGACAAGATTAAATCTAGTAGAAATATGTAAACTAAAGCCAAATTAAGTTTTAGACCTTTTATTGAGAATGTAATGGTCCTATACTTAAAGAGCCCATATTTGTATTCAAATATTACATTCTCAAGAATAAGGATAATTATCAATTTTAGAAAAAGATAAATGTGAATATTTGTGATTGGTTAAACCCTCTTCCTGAAGCTGTCTTCTGAGGTAACTGCCCAATGAGAATAAATGGAGCTCTTGTAAGGCAGGTTGTACAAACATATAAAACGAATTGGCATTTTAATAATGTAATCATGAAATTTCAGGGTTTTTTTCCATGTAGAATTGAATGTATACTCAAAAGAATAAAATTTAGTGGTGCTATAGTATAAAAAGAGATAATTTTTATGACCACAATTTCCATTCCTACCAGTTTCTACTTTTAATTGAATTTGTTCTGATATGTAATGTAGTTCAGAGGTTCATGAAACTAAAATGTACAATTTAATTTTTCACATTTTTTGTTTATTCAAATGTACATTTTTTCATTGTGGAATTATATATTTATATCTCTACTAATTAATGCTGCTTAAAAATCAAGATGATGGCACATTTCATTATTAATGTTGAATTCCTACAGTGACTTGCAACATGTTTCATATATAGCTTGTGTTAATAAATATGCACTAAGTTGGAAATCTTTTTCTCCATTTACTTGAATATAATAGAGTAAAAAGAAGAAAATATAAGGATATTTATAATGTAGTGGTGGTTTCTTTAAGGAAAATTATAGAAAAACTTAAAAATGGCATCTCCTTTCAGCAATTTAATAATCATCCATCAGAATTTATGTTGAAAAATAATTCAAATAAACAGAAGCAGCTGTACTTTACCTAGAAAATAGAATTTTGTTAATTCATTCATTTTTCTCTTTGATAATTTACTATTGAAATAGTTTGTACGGTTTTTCAGGACCTATTAAAATCTGAGGGGATTGGTTACCAGGATTTTAACATTGAAAACAACTAAAAAACATAGTACTTTTAATAAATGCAAGTAACAATTATCTCAAAGGAGTATTTCCACTCCATGCCACTAATGAACATGTACAAATAAGTTATTAATAAAAACTTTTTATAAAATAACTACTTTCACCACCCTCTGATATCAATTTGACCAGCTCTAGAAAAGAATTCTAAATGAGAAAACATTAAATATATAATATGATAAACTGTGTAGTTAGTTCCCAGCATAAGTTTCTATCCCTCCTGCAGCTGAACAATTTAATCAGTTTCTGAATTGGTAAGACATCACTATTGAATTTGGAATGCATAACACTTTATATAAATGTGCTATTAAGTTACTTTTTATTTGTTTGTGGATAGATATCCTTTAATTTCGTTTGCTTGTTTGTTTTAAGGATCAACAGGACAGATGTTGCAGATATAGGATTAGCTCAATGTGAAGGAGAAAATTCTGATATTACAATAGCAGAAACTGGAGAAAAGGGAACAATATAAAAGGGTCCCAAAGCACACAGATGACCCTCTATTCTATCTTATAAATAAGATGGGATACAATGTGTAGCTTCTCTCTTTTCTGCCTATTAGCAGCAATGTTGTCTTTTCTACATGATTGACCATAGATAATAGAATGTATGTAATAGTACCCCATCATGAAATGTACACAGTAGGACCTTTTTTAAAAGTTTCACTAAAAAATAAGGATTTCCTTTCTAGTAATTTTGTTTCATAAATAAACTTTTAATTTTGTATTTAATAATCAAGTTTAAATCATTATGTGGTCTTTAGAACTGAATTTGGTTTACAAGAAAACAGGTGATTTCTATGTAGGAACCAATCAGAATACAGCCTGAGCACTGTTTACATTTTTAAAAAATATTATACTTTTGGCCTAAAAATGTAGGTCAGAGGTCAAGCACTTGTTGAGTATGCATGAGACCATGGGTTTGATCCCATATATAAATAGATAGATAGATAGATAGATAGATAGATAGATAGATAGATAGGATAATATGTGTTGAAATATATATGTATACACACACACCCATATATATATGCATATATACATACCCACGCATATATTCACATCCAGAGGAAGTATCTAGGACATTCTCTTCTTTATATCTGACAATTTTATTATTCTTTGTATTTATTAGATCTTTGAATTGCTACTGAATCTGGGAAGAAAATTGATTTAAATTCCAACCTATTTTCTCACAGAGTAGTTTTAAGTTGTTTGAAACCAAGAATGTAAGAAATTCCTCACAATAATAATTCAACATTGAAACAAACATCAAGTAGGAAATTCCTTTCAAGATGATTGAAAAAAACATCCATTTGCTATGATTTAAGAGGACCAGGTCAAATGTTCTAGGTGTGGCATTTTGCACACATGGAGCCTACAGTGTCAACTTGTATTTTTATCACCCATTTTATTAAAATAGAATAATAGTTTCTAGTTGTATTTTTTCTTTTTTTAAAGAAAAACTGTTCTCAGAAAACACATTGAATTTCACTAATTTTTCTGTTTTCAGAAAGTATTATGGAACTCAATGCTGTGTTCATAATTTGAATTTAATACACGGAAATACACTTGCAATGATTATAATCATTGGAAGCTATTCTACAAAACTGTAAAGTTTCAACATGGTCTAAAAATAAGCATAATGTATTACATTTACTGGCATTTTGTACTAGAATTACATAATAAGGTATAATAGCAGATGATTTTATTTTCACATTAAAGTATAGAAAGACCAAATCTTGAAGGAGTGTTATTTTATTATATGAAGCTAAATGAGAAAAAGAATTATTTCATATCTCTTAATGGAAAACTGTAATCTTACAAACGCAGGAATATCAAAATTTCCATTTAAGATTAGTACATTCATACAAAAGGAACAGATAAGGGTTATGTTGCCATTAGATTTTCTTCAGCTAAACTCAGAATACTTAATATGTCTTTTCTATTTTTTGGTCAAAATATATATGATTCTGAATCATGTAGAGAATTGCAAATTGAACTTCAAAATTTAAAATTCTCCAGGTTTATAAAACAAATTTTCCTATTGATCCTCACTGATTCAAAGCCAAGGTGAAATGCTATAATTTGACTTCTCAAAGTCAAATTTTCACCTTGCTTCATTTGTTCAAGTATTTCTTTTTGGTCGTGTTTGCCATAGAATCTCTTGCTCAGAGTGAAGCTATTGGACAGTTACCCACTCCACACCATCCTGGCCTGCAGATTCTTCGGATAGTGTCTCTTTTCTTAGTTGGAGGAACTGTCCTGTCTACATTCCATGTGACTGTGGTGGACACCCAAACTCAGCACCAAGTGCTCTAGCTACAGAGGAACTTCGTTGCAGAAGCCCAGTCCCACTAGCCTATCTATGGTGACTGGTTTGGAAACCTCTACCTTCCCACAATTAAATTCTAATGCTTCCAAGCAGTACTATAACTTTGTGACATTATTTATAGCTTTATGACTCATAAATAAAGAATTTAAGAATAACTGAAGTTAAGAAACGAAGGCAGCAATGAAAGGGATCCCAATCCCCAAGAAGAAAAGCAACAAAATGTATTTGGGATGGTGTAGCAATATTGTGTTGAGTTTCTATAGCTATCACAGCACACACAGTGCTATCTGTAATTATTTGTCACAGATTCACTACTATCTTACACACTTACACACTTCTAAGTATTATACCCAGCTTGTCAACAAGTCTATTAATTTTCTCTTTGCAGGCACATTCTATACAGTTCCGTCACTTACCATTTCCTCTGCACTAAGCATCTTCCCAGAGAGGCACTACACCAGCCTCTTAAATCCTTGGACCTAGACTTTCATTCTTGCTCCTCAGCACTGCAGTGATCTTTTAGAAAGGAAAATAATTTTATTCATCTCATGGTTAATGTTCTCCCATAGTTCAATCACTGCCCATGGCATAAAACCCAAAATCTTTAGGTGGCTTCCTGCCTTATCAGATCCGATCATCACACTCTCTTCAGACCTGGAATCTTAACTCCTTTCCATCCAACATAATTCTGCTATTTCACAAGCACATTGCAAGTTGCTTTGGCAGTTTCCTTCTTCTCCCTGTCTTTGGTTCACTCTTCCCTGATATTTGAAAATGACTCACTTCTTTTCATTTAGGTAATATGTCAAATATCATCTATTATAAGAAATCTTCCTTAGCCACTCTGCTACTCTCTCTCTTGTTAGTGAGCCTTATACTCACCTGAACTATATAACTATATTAAATTATAGCCTGGGTTATTCATTTGTTTATTGTATATCTTCCACTTCAACTCATGAAAATGACACGATTAGAAGCTTTCTTTGATCTTATAACACTCTAATCTGCATGCCTATCAGAGAGATTGACTTCTGATAGGTTTTCAATATGTGTGTTTAATAAGGAGTGGATTATGAATAAAAGAATATAGTAGAAAACTCAAGAAAAAAAGTACACAGTGAACTTGGTAAAACTGAAGTTCCAAAATGTCCCATGGAAAAGTGTTTTTTCCTACTTTAGCTGCATAAAACTTGCAAAATAGGAAGTGCAAATTAGGTAAGCTAAAGTCTTTATTTACAGAAATACTACATAATGTGAAGGTGATTCTTACAATGTGTAATAAAGCAAACAAGAGGCAAAAAAATCTTTAAAGAGATTTGCTCATAACAGCAATAGAATTACCCAATAGGAATTAGAAGAAGACCAAAGGAAAAGAGAAGATATTTTAGAAATTTGAATTTGTTTATAGACTTTAAGCAATGAGCTAGCAGAAATAGAAAGACTGCATATTCTAGACAAGGCAATAAATTATTTGAGCAAGAGAGGAAATGATAGGTAGAGAGTCTAGAATAGAAATTGAAGGTTTAGATATATAGAGGAGAGAATAATGAAGGTTGATGATGATAATGATAATTTAAAAATAACAACAGCAATAAGTATTTGAAGACATTGATTTGTTTTCATGTTTCATCTCTGTAACTGATGTCTCTGCAAATTAGTAAGCAAAATGTCAGAGGGGATTCAACTTGATGGTTTCTATTTTCTTTGTGAACTAACAGGTGATTTCACTTGATGAGAACAAAAAGGAAGGTGGTAATTTATGAAACTTAACAAGAATGGAGAGTTTTACAGCAGTGGTTTGTAGAAGTACAGATAAAGGCTGACTCAGGAAGCCAAACAATCACCAGCCAGTCTGAATGCACCAGCCAAGAGTAAGAGATCATTCATCTGTGTCGACATCCATTCTTATAGTCACAAAGGTCTCACTGACAGCATCTGGGGTTGAGAAAAACCTGAATTTTAGTCTCAAATGCATAACGAATATAGAGAGCTGAGTGATTCCAGACAACTCTATGACCAGGCAAATAGCTGAGGTGGCAAATACTGGGGGATTTTAAAATCCAAGGGACCCAAGTTCAACTTCTGGTTCACTTCAAGTTCATGTAATACTTGTGTTGCCTTTTGAATTTCAAATAGCAATAGAATTACCCAATATGAATTAGAAGGATACCAAAGGAAAAGAGAAGATATTTTAACTGAGTTTCAAAGTATATCTTGATTTGTTAAATGAGAACAATGATAATATCTACCAAAAGAGTAATACACGTAAAGTGCCTACAAGTTTCTAAATATGAGCAGTTAAGTATTTAGATATTGCCATTCCCATGTTCTTAACCTAATTTAACCTCCTCTTCATTGTCAAATCATAACAATCATTGCCTTATATTTAGAAATACATGACTGAGTTAAATTATCTCTAAAGAACTTTCTAGTGTGTAGTCACACTAAATCCTAGATATGTGTCAGTTAACCTAATGCTAAAACAAGAAAAAAATATCTAGACAAATGATAGAACATAAACTCTATCCCTGAAATATATTATTTGTATTTGTCCCTGATGTACAACCATCATAAATAATTATGTGTTTTGAACTACATCATGCACTGAAAGCTTAAATTAATACTCTTTACATACTGTTATTAACATGAACCTTTATAAGTCAGGCACAACCTCTCTAACTTTGTGAGCCTCCATAATTTGAAGTAATTTTTTATAATCATTTGGAAACTCCAAGTAATGGTTCTTGAATCTTATGTGCTATTTTATCTATGAGAGTAAATAAAGTGCCTGCTTTGTGAAATAAATATATTCAATTGTGCGTGCATACCACATCTTAAAATGTCAGTGGTAGAAAATGCTATATCATGTCCAGATTATGTCCCCAGTAGACAAGATCTTTCAACCACTTTGTCCTGCCTTTTTTAACCAATGTAAAACTTGATGAGTTAACAACTAAAACTCCACCACATACCTCCATGGTTTTTCCATGGTTAAGGTAATTTTTTTAGAGTAAACCTCAAATAGACTTTATTAATTGGAAGAATACATGCTGCTATTGCACATCTTAAAATTCCAGTGTCCAATTTAATAGAAATACAATTTTTCCTTTATGTTATAGGCCACTGATGCTGCTTCTTGGATGACCTTTTACATGCTGATTCTAGTAACCAAGTTTCTCTCAGCTCTAGTTATATCATCCCTTAGGGCCTCAGAATGATTTGCTTTCATTTATTAGACTATGGGTAGAAAATGAGAGGAAGCAGTGACACACATTTCTTAACCATCTGGACTTTGAAGTGACAAATGTTACCTCTACTCTAGTTTGACATGTAAGAACTGTCCACGTGACCTCACAAAGATGTAAGGGTAATAAGAGGAACTGCTGGAAGCTGTAGTAGCTGCCCTGACAGGCACCTCCCAGCAGTCCACCCTGCAGAAAGGGAGACAAGAGGATCCTTTGGTCTATGGCCAGCTGTAGTTACACATGGATGAATATTAACAAGTGCAAGTTATATATTCAAAATCGTGTGTGAATACAGAAATAAACAGGAAGTATATTGAACTTCACATTTTGGAAATAAATAGACTCAACATAAAAATGTTTCCAAAGTATTTTTTAAAAATCTAAAGGAAATAAGATAGAGCAGGAAAGAAGAAGAAACATTATTCAGACTAAAATACAGCAGCACATGACTCTGTTTCCTAATTATTTATCTACATTAGACAGCTGTAAGAACAAAGGCTTTCTGTAAAGTTTAAAAATTAATATGCTCCAACCCATAATGTCCCTTACCCAGAAATACTTTTGTCTCTCTGCCAATACATGTCTAGCAGGAAGTTCAGCTGTAATTTTCCCCAAATATTGGATTCTTTAATAAAAATTCAGTAACAGAAAGCTTAGGTTTAATATTTAAAATGTCAAGATTAAAATGAAATGATTAGCTGAATTCATAACAATGACCATTACAAATGATTGGTGGAAATCACAGTATTAAGAATGACAAATATTAACCTCTCTAAAATACTAAGAAATACAATTTCTTACCTGGACAGAAAAGAATAAGAAATACTCATTTGATGAAGAGATTACCAGAAAAATAGAAATATGTTAAACACTGATTAGGTTCATCATAGGACTTATCCATCACAAACCAAATGTCTTGCAAAATAATAGATCCTCCCGGCAAAAAATATGAGTAAAATTTTTACATTTCATTGCAGCTTGAAGATCTAGCAGTTCTTTTCACTATGTGGGCCTGTTATTGAATTTTCTTTTTTTTTTTGGTACCAAGATTAAACCCAGGGGTGCTTAACAACTAAGCCATATTCCTAGCCCTTTTTTAAAGGGCTCACTAAGTTGTTTAGGGACTCGCTCAGTTGCTGAGGCTGGCTTTGAACTCATGATCCTCTTGCCTCAGCCTCCCAAGCCACTGGGATTACAGGTGTGTGCCACCACACCCAACTTACATGTTCTTATCTGGTGCTTACATATCCTCTTATCTATAGAAAAAAATACTACATCTCCAATAAAAGTTATTGGTATAGTCAAAATTCTGTAATAGCCCAATATTTTTTTGCCATGATTTACCATATTACTACTTAAAGTAATGGCTAGTATCAAACCACTAGTACTATCTATATGGTTCTTCATTATTAAAGACACATACATATACACATTTATTTACAAAGGCTTATTTGTTAAGAAAGATACATGTTGAAGAGTATGTATGTAGCAATGTAAGAAAAACTTGAACTAAAATTAATGCCTATCGGAAAGGTTATAATTTATATAAATTGTGGTCTAGTAACTAATTTTCAGTCATTTAAATGAGTAAAGTAAAATATAAATATGCAAAATATATTCCTACTAAAATAAAGGACAATAATATACATAAAATATCTCTTCATATGTCATTATGCTTGTGTGAATGTGAGGAATAGAGAAAGTGTGTGTGTGTGTGTGTGTTTGTGTGTGTGTAGAAATTTTCTGAAAGATTAGGAGGGGAAGTGAATGGTCTAGGAATGAATATCATTATTTATTCCCTTTTCTATCATATTGTTTTCCTGAGTTCACATTTTTAAAATAAAAAATTTAAAAATTATCACTTATGACACCTGTAAATATCATTTTCTTATCTTTTATATTATCTATTAAACAATTTTCACAATTTCTTTAAAATAGTAAATTAAAACCAAATAGACACTGATTCTACTTAAAAGAATATGATTATCAGCCGGGCGCGGTGGTACACTCCTGTAATCCCAGCACTTGGGAGGCTGAGACAGGAGGATCACAAGTTCAAAGCCAGCCTCAGCAATTTAGCAAGGCCCCAAGCAACTCAGTGAGACCCTGACTCTAAATAAAATACAAAATAGGGTTGGGGATGTGGCTCAGTGGTGGAGTGCCTCTGGGTTCAATCCCAAGTACAAAAAAAAAAAAAAAAAAGAATATGATTATCATTTATAAAAGGCAGTTCATTTTAATTTTCTTACAGACAAAAGGATATCTCTTTCAATATAAAAAGTATCTGTTTAACCTGTGTAATTATATCTCTTTTTATAATTCATAAACATTAGTGATGCAATTGGACTATGAGTATTGTAATCTTTATCTCCTAAGGATTCTTGGCTAATAATATTAAAGTCCATGTAACATACTTCTTTAAATGCACCCTTCTTCATTAGTCACCCATTTCTTCCTCTCTTCAAAGGTCCACTCTATTCATCAAGAATTTTTGAATTTTCCTTTATTGTATTTTTGTTCTAATTCATACTCTTTCCTGTATAAGAGACATTCATGAAGCAGGAATTGCATGGCAGAGAAAATGGCTTACATGCAAATGAAATTTTTACATTCATGGATCATAGTATGACATTAACTGTGCTTCCTCTGTTCTCTGTGTCGTGATGGCTCAGGTGTTGTTTCTGACTGTGGAGAGCAGGCTGTGTTACTCCATTATTGATAGAACACTGGTTTTGTGGCTGTGCCTAACGCTGAGTTAATCCATATTGTAAGCAGGAGTTACTCCATTTTAAGCAAAATGTCAGTGGAGAATTGCTACACCTTGTTTGTTCAAGTAAACAATCACATCTGACCAACACAACTATAAGGCACAAATTGATAAATAACTTATTCTTGCCAACTTATCAAACCAATTCAGGAACCCCTGGGCATGGGGACATCCCAAATCATATTAGAAACACCAGACACAGAAGATGATCAGCCTCACCAGATGTAACCCCCTCACTTCAAACCCATACAATGAGGAGCTCCCCAAAATGGACACAGCAGCGCAGGAACCACATCACCTGGTCACTGGTATGAACCTTGCCCAGGAAAATTGCCACAACAGCCAACCTCTGATTCTCCATCCCTGAGCTTCAGGGGAGCATTAAGCAAAATCTTTTATTCACAGTTCAAAAGTCAGTATAGGTGGTAAACAGAACAAAGAAAGATGTCCATTCAGACAGGAACTTCCTCCCTCTGAACAGAAGGTGATTCTCTGCTAGGCAGAAGGAGCCAACCAGATTCTAGGTCCACTGAGAAAACAAAACCTCTCTGACAGGATATGAGAGGACTTGCTGATACTTAATCTGGGCACACAGGTATGGGCAATGGTAGGGCTATAACCTAGAAAATTATTAAGGGCAACCAACCTGCTTAAATTAAGAACCTTAATAATTTTTAGGAGGCCAAAGTCATGCACATGTCCTTGCCATTTCTCTTTAAGTACTGTCCCCCACATTTTCCCTCAAAATAGACACAACATATTGTCCCCTGCTGTTCATTCTCAACTAGCAACATCATACACCTCCTTTTACTTCAAGTATTTACTTCAAGTATTAACTTCTTAAATTCCATCTTTTACAATCATGAGTCAACCAGTTTTCTCAAATACAGTGTCAACTGCAACCCAGTAATCAAATTTAGCTAAGTATGCAAATAACAATGATACTAGTAGATACAAAACTTCTAATGTGCAATGGGCACAAAAATATTGTATTCTTTACTTCTACCTTGAGCTGTAAGATGTGTGAGGGGAAGTTGAATAGAGATTTCACAATAATTAATGTTTTTAGTGCTTACAGGGTGAAGAGTGTTTTATACAAATTATGGCTTTATTTCTAACAAAAATAGAGGGAGATAGTATAATTATCATCTTTATCTTATAAACAAGAAAATGAGTCTTGGAGAGTTTGACTTGTTAAAAGTCATTCTGCTACCAAGAGATGGAACCCAGCCTTCAAAGTCAGTCACCCTAGCTTCAAATAATAGACCATTAACCATTATGTTAAAATCATTCTTAGAAATGGATTTTTTTTTGTCAGAACAAGGAAAAAAAGGGGCAAAACAGAGCAGTAGATTTTTAAAAAAGCAAAAGCACAGATCCTAACAATGTGTATGATCATAAACTCTACAACATGTTTAGGAAAAAATAATAATAGCAAACCCTAAAATAGTCCCTACCATGAATCACGTACTGCTTTAATTGTTTTTCATATTAACACATTAATTCTAAGACAACATGTTGGAAGATACTATTTTTATCATACCTCCTTTACAGAGGAAGAAACTGAAGCACAAAGACTTTAAAATAACCCATTCAGGAGACTGGGGCTGGGCTAAAGCTGGTAGCCTGCCTCTGGCTGCATGTGTTCTGAAACATTGCTCTACAGCATAGGGTTTGTGCTGTGATGAGGCTGCTGTGTGCCAGTGGAGGGCAGCTGCAGAGGAAGCTGTAACGCTGCCTGGGCAGGCTAGAAAGGGTGATGTGGAAGATCCTAGGTTTTAGTCAAGGGGTTCCTAATATTCAACTGAAGAGGAAATACATCATAATAATGATAAGATGTGCTGAGTATTGTGACTTATTTTTATAATTGAGAAACAGGTTTTTTTCTGTAATGTATAATATCTAGAGTAAAGCTTGACCAAATCACCTGAGCTGATGAAAAGGTATACGCTAATAAATTCAATTTTCTTCTTATAAGCAAGTTCCTACTAGCTTGGGATTATAGCCCCTTGAGGGGATGTCAGAATCATGGCGGAAGCTAAAAATTATATGTTCTGTTAAAAAAGAATGTGAATTAACAATATGTTGAGAAACTGTGCATTAGGCAATAGGTCTTCTGTGATTCTTAGAAAGGATTATAGCATTGCCATGAGATAAGGTGAATGAACAATTCTACAGTGCTTTGTATAGGTTAAATAATAAGTTTCAAAAGATAGTACACCAAAATGAGGATACGAATTCTAGAAACACAATGACCAGGTTGAATGTCCAAGTTTATCACTTGAACCAATTTTATACGTTCTTCATATTTTAGCTTTTATCATTGGTAGAAAGGGGGTGATAATTGTAACCCATCTTATCCTCTATGGTTACTATGAGATTAAATTAATTACGTATACATATGCATCTGTGTGTATGCAGATGTTCATCTAGACACAAGTTCTAGACATTAAAGTTTGGCTAAAATCTATATTTTAGGAAGAGGAATCAAATCATTCCATACTAACTCACTTCCAAAATACTATGACCATTTGAAAATATAATTCATTTAAAAAAGTGTGACAAACTCTTTATCTTAAATAAAGAAATTTATGGATAGCTAATTATTTATAAGTTACATAGACATCTGTTCATATGCATACTTAAAATTAATTTATAATTATAAAAATAAAATTTGCATGTAAAGTGATAGACATGATTCCTAATCTTAAATCTGCCCTATCTAGCAACTGTCTAATGTCAGGCAGAATACACAAAATCTCCAGAACTTTAGTTCCTGTTTCTATAAAATGGGCAAAATGATATTTAATATAAAGTGTTAGGGTTTACATAAAAGACACATCAGTTAAAGGCACTTGGTAAAGAGCTTTACGCATATTAAATGTGAAATAAATACAGACTTCAGGTCCACTAGGGAAATAGGAATACATTCCTATTCCATACAGGCTAAATTAAATATAAGAAAAATATTTTAAAATAGCTATGTTGAGCTCAGTGCAACAAACATTTTGGGCCTCTCCTAGAACTTGAGCCTTGAGATTAAATTTTCCCATCTTAAACATTCCCACATTAGAACAATGGAAATGCAAATTCTGTAGCCATGCAATTAATAACCACATAAAGAAGTTCAGATATTCTTTTAAACATTGCCATTATAAACTTTAAAGCTCAAAACTGCACAATTAAAATAGAAAAATGTTAGGACTTGCCTTCTTTGGATATCTATTTTTGATAAGTAGCATTTGAAATTATTTTCATCATTTTCTCTGTAATGCTTTCTTAGGAAGACAAAAGTATTTGCTTATTGATTTTTTTATCCTTTGGTGCAAATGAAGCAGAAATTAACATGACTAGATTTTCCCTACAACAACCTCTTCCACTTTACTTTGTCTTAATGTGCCAAACCTTTTTCTTTTAATATCAGAAGCATTGACTGGTGCCAGAAACACTGATCTACAAATGGTGTTAATTATCTTATCTGCAGCTGTGTAGGCAGCAAGGGAGCATGAAACACTGGGTTTCTGGCTCACAATACACAACCAACAGTAGAACTAAAAAACCTCAATAATCAGCATCTACAGAAGTTTTTTGAAGGTAGCAACATAAAGAGTAGCTCATACTCAAAATCTGGGAAGGCCATCATGGACTTTATGCTAAACCATCTAAATAATTGGTTAGGTCCTCACTGTGGAGAAACATGGTGAAAGCTGAATGAGTGTGAGTTCTTTCTCATTATTCATAAAGCTATTTGGTTTTAACTAGTAATGGTAATGCTAACAGAAAGCACAAAAAGGCAGCTCACAGGAGACCCCATTTGAAGACTATGTCCAAATACATTTCTTTGACTGTAGCTCCACACCATCTTCCATGTTGGCAGTATTGGTCAAAGCTAGCATACAATACATAATATCTATTTCTCTGATTTGGAAATACACTACTATTATTATTTTTATTTATTTATTTTTTAAATTTGAGTACCAGGGGTTGAACCCATAGTCACTTAACCACTGAATCACATCCCCAGCCATTTTGAATATTTTATTTAAAGACAGGGTCTTGCTGAGTTGCTTAGGGCCTCAGTACGTTGTTGAGGCTGGCTCTGAAGTCATAATCCCCCTGCCTCAGCCTCCCAAGCAGGTGGGATTACAGGCATGTGCCACTGTGTTCAGCTGACATTACTATTATTTAGAGAACCCAGGAAGGAAAAAAAATCTACTGATGATTTCTATTAGTTACAAATCCAAGCCAAGGATTTTACAGTTTCTTAAAATCAATTGTTATGTTCCTACCATTTGATATTTTTATATTCTTTTTTGTTTTTTTTTCCCTGTAAATCTTTGTTCAATCTTCCAATAAATTTATTTAAAACAATTTGTTGATTGGCCCCTATGTCCTTCCTAATCCACTCTGAGTAAATGTGCATAAGGCACACAGAAGTATTAGACCCAGAAATCGAGAGTGTCCAATTCCATTGATCAAGCTACTTCTCTATTCCTTCAGCACTAAATGTTGATCAGACAGGTTCTTCCCTACACTCTCTAAGGAAAGATGCAGTAGCAGGTATATCAAGACTTGATTATATAGTAGTGAATAAGACAGACTCTGCCTTCCTGAAGCTTCCGGTCAACTGAAGGAGACTGAAGTCAGGCAATGATTACAGATGAGGTGAACATTATAAGATGAGAGATTCAAAGCTCTAAAGTAATGGGAAATGGGTGTGATACCTAGTTTTGAGGGGAGGAGCTTGGGACAGTCTCTTGAAAAGCATCATTCCCCACTCCCACAGAAACAGTATTGAGTTCAGTTCCTTTCTCTTATGAGATCAAGAAAGAAAAAAAAAGTTATAAAATAGCAATTTCTAATCTAAACAATATAAATGACTAAAATTTATTAATCAAGCTCTACTTTTCTAATTTCAATACCACACACCCAAATGCATACCTCCAAAGGTTAGCTTTAATTATTTATATTACCTATGTTTATTGATCAAACTGCTTGACAAAGCTCTTCTTCCCCAAATGTTGTATTATAAACATTCCCTATGGATTGACATCTCAAAACAAATAATGCATATCAAACATTGATGCAATGTCAATTATTTGGAAACCATTTATTGGAGTTATTAATTTATTGAATATAGGGTATATTGAATACAATTTTTTCTTTTCTTTTTTAATTTGGGGGTCTAACTATTTTGCCCAGGCTAGTCTTCAACTCTGACCTCCCAAGTAGCTGGAAATACAGGCCTGAGCTACCATGCCTGGCTATGAGTAGACATTTTTAAATAGTCTCTATCAGTAATAGTACAGGAACAAATACTATTTACATAAGGCACTTTGAAATCTGCCTACTTAAATCTGATTAGTCTCCCTGACTGCCCTACCAAAGGCAAAGCTGCTAAAGGTTCTCTGTTCAGGAAGTTTCAACTTACATGCTGAGAAATATTGTAGCTATTCGTTTCTGATATCCTTTACCATGTTGAGGAAGTTTCTTTTTGTTTATAAAGTTTTCTTTAATAGGTTAGAGAAGTAATGAGATAGCATGGTTGTAAATAAACACAGAGTCTGGTGTCAATCAATATAGATTAGAATTGATGCTTTGGAAATACCTAGCTTTGTGACCTTGTATCCTAGTTTCCATGATCAGAAAGTTGAAAGAGTGAGTCTCTGAGACAGACATGATATTAACTGCAAGGTCTTTGATTGATCTATGACTTGGGTTCAGGAGGCCAGGTGGGTGAAGTGGCAGATGAAAATGTTCCAAAGTTGTTAAATGTGTATAGATGTAAACCTTTAACGTAGCTTCTGGAACTTATGACGATACAGTTTTTTCTTTGAAATTAAATGAATGCCTGAGTCTCTGCAACTCAGGTGAGGAATCACACAGGAGTTCATTTTGACTCCATCTTCCTATTGAATTCTCAAGTTAAAATCTTCACTCCCTTCCCACCACTTCAAAAACTAATATTTAAAAATTTTGGAATTCTAAAACATTAAATAACTCTTTTAGAATCTTAAGGAAATGACAAATTTCTGGCACACATTTTTTATATTCCTTTATAAAACTTAGACAGAAATCATGATTTATTTGGGGTTTGTTCCTGATGACTCTTCTTTATCCCTTTATACCTTCCCATAGTACATTCACTTTATATAAATGCAATTTCCAAGTGTCTCTTATGCTTTTCATCTGTAAATTATTATTATGTTTTTCCTCCCTCTTTTTCTTGTCTCTATAGTTGTACAACAAGTATGCCATGATTCTTTGTCCCGAGCTCACACATGCACGAACTTGCTATGTTTGTCATATTCATATGTCAAATCTACTTCACCCTTTCCACTGTAGATTTGACTTCATGGAGTAAAGACTTCTAATCCATTCAGCAGGTAAATGAGGGTATTGTGTGTGTGTGTGTGTGTGTGTGTGTGCATGTGCTTAATTAATAATATCAGTGAAACTTAAATATTTGCTATTTTCTATAAATTAATTATGTTTTTACTATCTTATTCTCCATCTGCTGGTTATTTTGTTGTTGTTTTGTTTGTGTACTATGCCTGACCTCCAACTTGTGATTTTCCTGCCTAAGTCTCCTGAATTGCTGGTATTACAGGAGTGGCTAATTGCTAATATAGTTTAATAATAAAATTGATAGGTAAGTTTACAAAAGTCAAAGGTCCAATTATTTTCTGAGAATACACACAAATATCAAAATTTTCTCAATAATTTTGACTTAAATGCAACACATGAAGTAGGTCCTGTATCACAAAAGGTGTTCATTCAAAAAGAATTCCTTTAAAAGCAATGATGTAAATGATGCACCTGTTTGCTTCAGTCAGTTACCTGGTGACTTCACTCAATTATCTGGTGACTTCATTTTTGATTATGGGATGTTCCAATCCTTAGGAATCAGCACCTAACTATATATAGTCTATTTCTAAATATTGATCCTTCTCAAAGCAGAGCTGATCTCACAGAAGCAAGTAGATTGTGGTAAAAGATATTTAAAATCCTGCCTTCCCCTCTAGGAATTTTGTGTCAGCCTCCAGGGAATCAGGGAATAGACGCAAGGCATCTCTGGTATGAGTGCTTCCCAAGGAAGTCGTATAAGAATGTTCTGGTCCTGGTCCTGAATATCTGCATTGTGACTTTTTTTCTTTTCTTTTTTTTTTTTGTTTTTTTTTTGTTTTTATACTAGGGATTGAAACCAGGGTTCCTTTACCAGCGAGCTACATTGCTAACCCTTTTATTGTAATCTATGATAGGGTTTCACTACCCTATCTTCACTAAGTTGATGAAGTTGAACTCAGACTTGATACCCTCCTGCCTTAGTCTCCCTATTCATTGGGATTATGGATGTGCACCATCAATTCTGGCTACCATCTCTCTTTTTATCAACATCAACAAATTCACATTATCCCCTTTAATTTGACTTATTTATATCTGAGATAAACTGAGATGTTTGAGTAGCCACAAATAAAAATATTTAGAGGGTGTCTGTAACTTTTCCCTAAAATTCATAAAGTAGAACTACCCACATAATATTTAATCCAATCTTTACATAATATGCTTTACCTAATAATATATGCATAAAATTTTATAATCCATAGTAATATTTATTCATAACTGTGTTTAACCCAAGAAACCATCAAAATTGTATTAACCAAGCTTCTTAAAAAGTTTCAATAAAATACTGCACAAAATATTAGAAGGAACTGACCAATATTTATATTGCGCCATTATTCATGGCAAGGAATACGATTCAGTCAGAAGGATTTTATTTAACAATTTTACCTGTGTGAAAGCCTCCGGTGACTAATGCAGACTGCAGTCTGAGAATCTTGAGTAATGCATATTTTGTGGCGACTACATTTCATCTTTAAGCATGGATCTTTAGCTGGATCTAAAGCTGAAAAAGAGAGAAAGAGACTGAGAGATTATTCAGAAAATATTAAAATAAATTTCCGTAAAATGGAGGTATCCAATCTCATCAAACATAATTTGATCAAGTAATTTTAGAGCATTTAGCTGTAATTTTCTTCACATTTTTCCTCTATTAAGAGATACTTCTGTTTCTACCCACATAACTCAGATAGTGGGTAACAGCTGCACTTTAGTCTCATCTAGGCTATTGAGGAACTAAAATGCACACACTAGTATGATGGAAAAATGCCTAACTAGAACATGAATTTTAAGATAACTATCTGTAGTTGCTATCATTGCAGCAATAAATGAGAAGAATAAAACTATAGAATGTTACTGTAATACTTCATATTGTCAGTAGAGAATTACATTAAACTTCTCATTTCACTAGACAGATACTAAAAGTTACAGAAAAAGGATAAAACTCACAGACGATGTTAAACATTGATGAATATTTGGATGTTCAAGAAAAGTCTAGAACTGTACTTGGGGACTGAATGAGTACATCATGGTAATAATTTAGATGTTGTATTTAAGTTTAGGTTGCATTTGCATAACTTTTGAAATTCTATTTAATTAAGTAAATTCTGTCTTGGTAGTTGCTAAGCAAAGATTATGTGATAAATTGATCTTTTTAGTGTAAACACATTATTGACATGTGTTTCAAATGCTATACACCTCATTAATTTAAAGTTTACAATCAAAGATTTTCAGTATATTCATAATTTTAAAGCTCACATCACAATTTTTAAATAGTTTCAACACCAAGTAAACCTAAGTGTGTCCTGTGTTTATCACCCCTGCCTTGCCCCTGATTAGTACTGGATAATCATTAATCTCATTTTTGTCTCTGTAGTTTCCTTACTCTGGACATTTCATATAAGTTGAATTATAAAATATGCAGCCTTTTATGATTGGTTTCTTTGACATGGAACAATATTTCTAAGGTTTAATGATGTTGTAGCATGAAACGTTACTTCGGTCCTTTATATTGCTGAATAATATTCCATCACATGGATGTACCACATTTATTTATCTATTCAGTAGTAGATGGGGCATTTGAATTGTTTCAAACTCTTGGCTATTGTGAATAGTGCTGATTTAGGTAATCATTTTTGGTACAATTGCAAGAAGGCCAGAAGGAAAGTAGATACAAATAAGGAAAAGACCCTGGATGTCCAGTTTGGGTACATGTCAAAATTAAGAAAAAGAAATGCTGGAAGATGGCCAACAAGAAATTTTAGTGCATGAAGAAAATTGGAGCTAGGGTAACCAAAACAATATGTACTTGGAATATATAAAAAGATCTGGGAAGTCTGTGGACTCTCCACTGGATATGGAATGTAGATTTGACATTTGAGCTACGGTTAGCTCAAGGTGACATCTGGTGTACAACCTAATTAAGTTTATATTAAATCCTAGCCAGGCACTGTGGTGCACACCTGTAATCCCAGCAGCTCTGGAGGCCAAGGCAAGAGGATCCCGAGTTTAAAGCCAGCCTCAACAAAAGTGAGGCACTAAGCAACTCAGTGAGATCATGTCTCTAAATAAAATACAAAATAGGTCTGGGGACGTGGCCTTGAGTTCAATCCCTGGAAATCTCTCCAAAAAAATTTAAATATTAGGCACATTTAAATATATGTATATGTTCTGTTCATTGATAAAGTCAATAAAATACAGATATAAACTATATGTATGTACACTTTTTATACCTTAAAAATATAAATTTCTGTAAAATTCTTAAGATTTCAAATAAGCATGATATTTAAAATAAAGCATATTTACACATATGGTTGATTAAAATTAACCAATAGACATATTATATTATACCATAATGAACATGCAGCACATTAACTGCATCTATTTGAAACATAAATATTTTAATGTCTTCCATTATAAAGAAAGGCATTTTCAATGAACAATGGTTAGATGAATTACATTTTTTCTCAGTTTTTAAGTAGCTTCAGCTATTAAGGTAAAATACTTTATTCCTTGTAAAATGTTGGATATATTTTTCACTATGCAAATTAAAATTGCTAGAATATTTTTATTATACTATCATAGTTTAAATGATCAATTATTTAAAATTATTTGATCAAATCACTTGAAAACTGTATGAATTCTTGTTGGACAATATAAAAAAATGCAATAATTTCGAGGCATTAAACATTTTATAAGCCACATAAACTGTAATCCTTAATCTATTTTTATTTGTATTTATTAAAATTACTTTTTAAAATTTCTTAAAATTGAATTTTGTACCTATATTTTCTGCTCATTTTTTAAAATTTTTATTTTAGATGAACATGCATTAATCTTAAATGTTAATGAGGTTCCATGTGAAATTTAAATCCATGAATAAAGTGTTCACTGATCATATCTTGCCTCTCTTTATTTACCCTCCTTTCCTGCCTTTCCGGTCTCTAGTTACCACTATTCCAGATTCAGGTCACTTTTTTTTAACTTCTACATGTGAGAGAGAACATGTCTTTCCATGCCTCTCTAGCTTATTTCATTTAACAGAGTATCTTCCAAGTCCACCGATTTTACTATAGAGGAAAAGATTTCATTTTTCTTTATAGGTGAATAATAGCTGATTATACCTATATATCATGTTTTCTTTGTCCTTTCATCTTCTGAAAGGCACTTTGGTAGATCCATGTATCAGTTATTGTAAATAGTGCTACAATAAATATGAACATATTGGCATTTCTCTTATATGCTGATTTTATTTCCTTTCAATATATACTCAGCCAGATCATATGGTAGGTCTAGTTTTACTTTATCTAGTTTGGGTAACCTCCATAGTCTTCTCCATAATGGATGTGCTAATTTACATTTTCAACAACATTGTACGAAAGTTCCTTTTTCTCCACATCTTTACCAGCATTTGTTATTTTTATTTAATAGTAACCATTACATCATGGGTAAGATGATATCTCATTATACTTCTGGTCTGCATTTTAAATATGTTTAATAAAGGATATTTTATATTGAATGAGGTGCATTTTCATTTTCAATAAAAATCGATTACATACAAAACTATCATAAAGCCAGATGGGGTGGCACATGTCTGTAATCTCAGTGACTCAGGAAACTTGGGCAGATTACAAATTCGAGGTCAGCATGTGCAATTTAGCAAGATCCTGTCTCAAAATTAAAAATAAAACATCTGGGATATAGCTCAGTGGTCTAGTGCCCTTAGGTTCAATCCCCATATGACAAAGAATCAATCAATCAATCAATCATGGCTTATCTAATGCAATTATACTTTGAATGCAGCTTGTTAATATTCTAGTGTTTTCTTCCAGTTTTTATTTCTTTATAATCTAGATTAGATAATTCTTAAAAGTTCCACACACCATTTCTTACATTATATCTCTTTAAGAAGAGAAATTAGAACTCAAACATTACAGAGCAAGAAGGGAATTATCAGCACAAATTTAACACATGAAAAAAGAATTTAATGAGAAAGTTTTTCACAGAATTCTATATAAAGAATCAAATAAAAGAATAGCAGTATTTGTCAGGAGGTGTAAAATATAATGGTAGAAAGTGAACATGGAAAATCAGATACAAAGGATTTGTAAGAAGGAGACCACTTTCTGTGCATGTGAATTTAACCATCTGTATTTTTTAGTAGAACTCACATTGTTGGCAGCTTAAAAACTACAAAACATTACACTCTGTAAATACAGATGCTTTAGATTTTACTCTTGAAATCATAACAATAACACAACCAAATTCTCTTTGGCTCAAAGCCCATGTATTAGAATCAATCTTGTGCCTTAAAAAGACTGTCAAAATTTCACCATCTCACTCCATTGCTATCCTGTTCCTTTCATTATTCTCAATTTAACATCTTTCTTTTATTCTACCCACATTGCTGTCCAGCTTTCTCCCAGGCATCCAGTGAAGCATCCTCTAGAAATATTTCAAACAGTGCATTTGAGATCACATGATCATGTTCTTTTCTTCCTCCTAATTTTTAGTAATTTTGTTCTATTTGTTGATTTGTTTGTTTGTACCAGGGATTGAACTCAGGGGTGCTTAATCATTGAGCCACATCTCCAGGCCTCCTTTATTATTATTATTATTATTATTATTATTATTATTATTTATTTTGAGACACGTTCTTGCTAAGTTGATTAGGACCTCCCTGAGTTTCTGAGGTTGGCTTTGAACTTGTGATTCTCTTGCCTCAGCCTCCCGAATTACTGGGATCACAGGCATGCACCAACTCACCAGGTTTTAGTAATCTTTTATGATTGACATTAAATACCCAGAGAACTAAACAATATTTTTCTTTCTTTTTTTTTTCAGAAAATGCAGTCTCTATTTCAAACCATCACTTTTTAATTTAACCTTTGAGCTTTATTATTGCATTTGTGGTGTAGGATTTCACTCTTGCCAGAATACTTGTTTTTTGGCCCAGTACCATCCACTTACTGCCAGACTAAATAAACAAGGACATGTCTGGCCTGGTCGAGCAGCTAATGATGAAAATACCTGAGTCAGCAAGGGTAGGTGAGGACAGAAAACAAATGTGAGTGAAGGTAGATAGGTTAGTAAAAGAAGATCCAACTAAAGACACAAACATAGATGCCAGGTCAGAAAAGCAAACATGGATGGCAAATTTTTTGGTTTGTTTTGAGCTGAGAACTGAACCCAGCACTTCGCATGTGCTAAGCATACCACTGAATTATAGCCCTACCCCTTGGATAATAATTTATGGTTAGTCACTGAATTTTCAATGGAGCAACAGAATTGCCCTTGGTGCCATTGAACTTAAGAGAAGAAAAGGAGAAAGGTGCATCACTAAACTTCAAAAATATGTATGAATGTCAGTATTGAGAACTGAAATAATCCTTAGAAGGGGTTATAGTTTGGATATGAGGTACCTTCCAAAAATTCATGTGTTAAAGCAGAAATGTTCAGAACTGAAATGATTAGACTGTAACAGCCATAGCCTAATCAATCCATCTAGTTTCAATGGAATGACTAAGTTGGAACTGTAGGCAGGTGGGATGTGGCTCAAAGAGTTGGGCCACTGGGATGTGGCTCAAGGAGTTGGGCCCTGGAAGGGTTCATTTTCCCTGTGGCCACCATCCCCTTTCTCTCTCTCTCTGTGCTTCTTCATCACCATGTCCTGAGAAGCTTCTCTCTGCCATGCTGTTCTGCCATGATGTGCTGCCTCACCTTGGAGCCTGAGCAATGTTGGCTGATCATAGATACTAAATCTCTAAATTTCTTTTTCTAAGTTTTTCTAGTCTAGGTTTTGGTCAAAGTGACCATAAGCTAATACCATAATTAGTACTGGGACTGGGACTATTGCTGTGACTAATCTCACCAGACAATGAAAAACTAACAAACACAAGAGAGTAGGTTGGAACCCAGAAGCCTTCAGAGATAGTGGCAGAAAAGTTTGGGAAAGTGTAACGACACAGGCTATAAAAGTCTTAGAATTTTGTAAGCAGAGCTTAATATATGATTATGGTGGGAGAACGGAGTGCTGATAGGAATGAAGACAGTACAGACTGTGCTTATGAGGTTTCACATAGAACTGAGGACTACTGGGAATTGAACTAGAGACCTGTCATGTTACATTCTGTAAAACAACTACATTTTGTCCATGTCCTAAGATGTCTGAGATTGAATTTAAAGGTCATGAACTAATTAATGTGATGGAGGAAATTTCAAGGCAGTACTGCCTTGTCTGTGGTAGAGATATTGCCGTCAGCTTTTAGCCATGTTTACGGAAAACTGAGAATGAAAAAGAGAGCTGAAGAATTTTTAAAACTTACAATTTGGCCAGAAAAGTGCATGTAGAACCAGGGTCAAGAAAGGTGCACGTTTTGCACAAACTGTAGTTCCTAAAGAGAAGTTAAGTGCATTCACAGAGATAACTGGAAAGATGCCTCCAGGGCATCTCAGGAATTGCCACTTCCATGATAGGCTCCAGTGTACAGAAAAATTATTTTGAAAAGAGATCATGGAGGTACCCTGCTCACACAGGAGAACTTAGAAAGTTATTTTGACAGGTTTAACTGCTGAGGCACTCAGAGGCTGTTGTAGCCATGGTCCAATAGGGCCTGACTATTGCTGCAGTTGGCAATACACCTTCCTGTTGTCCACCTGGTGCTGGTTCTGAAGGAATGCAGGATACTGGAGTTTGCGGATCATAGAGGCTTCCACTGACATTTAAAAGGAAGGCTTTGGAATCCAGGCAAATTGTAGCACATTCCAAATCCCTCTGGTCTACTCCCATGAAGGTGAAGCATGAATCTTCAAATGTTACAGTAAAGATAGAAAGGTGATCCCAGGAATTAAGAGATCAAGTAATGTGGACTGTCCACCCAGAAAATCGGCTGGCTATGGAGAGAACCAGGTTAAAAATGATGCTAGGTGGAGTGGAGTGCAATCAGCAAGGTCAGAGGGGCAGAACTGCCCAAGCCCTTTGAAGAACACATCTTTCCACCATTTGTTCTGAGTGCCATGTGCTGAGTTTTGAGACCTGTTTGCCCTGCTGAGTTTTGGTCTTATTTTGGAACAGGAGTGTTTACTCTGTGCCACTATATATTGGATATATGCAACTTGGTTTCAATCTTTACAGGTGCTCAAAGACAAGAGTTTGCCTTGAGTCTCACAAGAGACTTTGGATTTGGGATTGTGTCCAATGCTGGGATTGTTAAGACTATAGAAACTCTTGGAGATGAACTAAATGGATTTCACATGGTAAGATGGACATGAGCTTTTGGAGGCCAGGAATAGAATGTTATGAATTGGATTATAAGGTGTCCTCCAAAAGCTCCTGTGTTAATGCAGTTATGTTCAGAGGGGAAATGACTGGATTGTGGGAGTTGCAACCTAGTCAGTTAATCCTAGTTTGAATAAACTGGGTGGTAACTGTATGCTGGAGCAGGTTCATCACTTGGAACATGCCCTGGAAGGGTTCGTTTTCTCTGTGGCCCTTTCCTCCTTCTCCCTCTCTGTTTTCTGCTTAACATGTTCTGAGCAATTACCCCCCTCCCCTTCTGACATTATGTGCTGCCTCACCTTAGGTCTAAAGGAGTTGACTCAGCCAACCAACTAAACCTCTGAGACCATGAGCCAAAATAAGCTTTTCTTCCTCTATATTGTTTTATTAGGTATTTTTTGTCACAGCAATGAAAACCTAACAAACACAACAGGATAGATTGTGACTCCCAATTTGCACAAACTCATTTCTAAATTTCAATATTGTTTTTCCACCAAAAAATCAGATTTTTAAAGATTAAAAACTAATGATCTAAGCCAACGCGTTCTTAAACCTTGCTTTAAATAATTCTTGATGGAATACAAGATGAACAAGTTAACTTAGCTCAGTCAATTCCAGAAAAAGATTTCTTATTTAATTGACAAACAGAAACTTAACTCCATAGATATTGCTTTAGATTTTTAAAGGACAAATGTAGTACAAATAATTAAACCTAATCCAGTTATGATAATTTATAAAATTATGAATTTATACTAAATGATCTCCAAAGTCACATTCTGCTTTAAAATTGAATTATGACATGTTAACATACGATTTAGGTACCAGATTTGCTATATGGAGTGGACCCTGTCCTCAACATTGAAAGTGCCCAGAAAAACCACTCCGGACACAGGAACTCACACAAGAGATTTTATTAAGTGGACAGGCAGAGTGTATGCCCACAGGATGAGAGAGAGAGGGGGGGGAAAGGGGGGAGAGAGTGAGGGCGAGAAAGAGAATAAGTGACAGAGAGAAAGAGGGAGACAGAGTGAGTGAGTGAGAGAGAGAGAGAGAGAGAGAGAGAGAGAGTGAGGGGGGGGGGGGTAGTTTTAAGTATTGGAATTTCTTGGGCTAGTAGCAATTGGACCAATGACTGACCAGGAAGTTCACGGGCTGACAATCTGGGTTGTATAGGGGTATGACAGGGGCAGAATGCTGGCAGCAGCAAAATGACCTGATGCCAACAAACATGCTCAATACTTTTACTGGAAGACAGAAGTACAACGTCTAATTCAAATTCATGTTAACTAGAAATTACATGTGTGTGTATGTGTGTGTGTGTGCACATACACAGAGAGATCAATTATGATGAATGAGAGATTACTAGAATGAATGAAAACTTAGGTAGGTATTGAAGACAATACAGAAGCAATTATAAATGAACAAAATGAAAGAAAGTTCAGCATGTGAGGATAGGCTGAATAGCATGAAAATCTGCAAAGAATCCCCTATCTATGGAATGACAAGTTAAGGCCCAATGTAATACAAAATATGCATGTTGTCTGAGAGCACTCTAAACACACCGATGAAACTTATAGAAGCTTCTCACCTTTTGGAGTTTCACCATACAGTTTCTGCCATGCCATTGCATGATTTCTGGTAGGGTGATGCCCAAATCAGGTTTGTATGGTAGAAAGAGCACACACAAAAATTTGGAGATGTTCTGAAGAATATGGGATTAAGACAAGGAAACTACTCCAGGAGAGAAAGGATGAGAATCTATTAGTGTGTTATGAAGATGGAGAGGAGAGAACACATTTCAAAGGCATAAAGGGTACAGATTCAATAGAATCAATTATTGATTAAGAATCAGGATAAAATGGGTCAGAAGTAGAAGAAATGGTGATTGGTGGTGATACCAAAGAAGAAATAAGAGGTTTGTGTCTCAAGGAGAAAGGGATGGTAGTGAATTTAGTTGTTAGTAACTTAATGAAATGCTTTCAGTGACTCCCTAATGAGAATGCTCCGCGGTCACCTGTATGTTTGGATGTAGTATTCCAAAGAGGGACCATGGTAAAATATCCTTTTGTGGTCGCCTTTAAAGAATATAAAGTAAAATCACAATCAGTCTTATAATTTAATTAGATTTAGATTTGCGACACATTATAAATAAAGATGAACAAAATAGATTCATGGCCAAATCTTTTAACCTCTTCCCCAAACCCCTTTTCATATAGGAAGAGAGAATTTGAGCACCATTGTCCAAGATTTTCTCATGCTTTGAACAGAATGATGAGCAGGGATTTTCATGGAATCATCAGCTTCTCTCCCATGTCCTTAACATTGTGGGAGCAGGAATGCAGAAACCAGAATAAATCCAATACTGAAAGTCTCTCCATATACTTTGTGCAAACCCTCTACTCTGAACCACAGATGATCAGAAAGTCTTTGGAACTTAGAAATTCAGTTTCATTTAAAATATGAAATATAATCACAAACCCCCAAGTGCTGACCATTGAGAAGGTTTTCCTTGTTTGTTTTTTTGTTTTGTTTTATTTTGTTTTGGCGGGGACAGGGGAATGGGCAGGGAAGAGGGTATATATTTGAGGAAAACTCATTTGGTAGAAAAACAATGCTGTGAATTAAAGCAAATGAATTTGTAGTCTTTAACTTGACTCAGTGTTTTGTTTCAAAAGGATCACGGTATTTTATTACAGGGTCTTGTGCTACTGTATTATAATTTTTTTATAACGTGTGGATAGCATGTATTATACAATATTCAAATCATACTTCCATTTCATAATATGAAAATTTTAAAATTCTAAAGCAGTATTTTCTTTTTCTTCTCTAAAGACCACCACCAAAATATAGGTATACCAATAACAATCCTTCTACTCCAGTGAAAATAAATAATAACCACAAATTATTGTCCTAGGCCTGGGATGTAGCTCAGTGGTAGAGTGTGCTTAGCAAGTATGAATCCCTGGGTTTAATCCTCAGTTAAAACAAAAACACAACAAAAAAAAACCCTACTTATTTGAATGAGATGTTATTTGGGGCATACGATAATTGCAATTTATTCATTGTTTGCTCTGTGGCAGTACAGTGATATTTTTGTTATTTATGTGCAAAATAGCCTTAAAACCATTCTCCAAACTATGCATTATCATCTTAGTTGTAGAGCTAAGGAAACTGTAGTTCAAATACAATGTTTTTCCAGGGATTTATAACTAGTAATTAATAAAACTAGAACTCAAATGCAAGATATTGGACAAAGTCTAAATGGTTTGGTACTATAGCATTCTGTGTCTTGAGCTTCACATGAAATGGGGAATAGCTATTACAATGCCCTGTGGTCAGCTCCATACTCTCCATAATATACAATAAATTTTTAAAATTTGCTGAAATTACATTAATATATACTCTCTAGTAAGCCAAGCAAATAAAGTAATAAGGTTGGATTTTCCCTGAGTAATTTAGTGTAGCTTTTATCCTAAGAGTCTATTCTTAGGGCTTTTTGGGTTTCTTTCTCACTAGTAGATCAGTTTCATGCACAATTACTTGGACCTCATCCTATCTTCTGATAACTCCCCAATCCAAAGGATCATTCAACAGCACTTCCAAGCCATCTATTATACCTGATCTTTCACATTTCATGTTAAAGCACTACCATTTTAAAGCAAAATACAAATTCTGGGAAACCATTTAACTGTTCTTTCTACTAATGTTTAGTTATTTAGAAAATGTTCCATCTATGCTCAGTTGTAAGCCTGTTTCTCCCAACAGTTTTCTACAGGGGCCTTTCTTTTTTCAACTTGTCACCATGACAGCCCAGGTTCTCTTGTCCTCTCCAGTGCACCCCTTACCAGTTTCTCCACAGCATAGACAGGCTCCAGGAGTCGGTGGGTAGCTTTATTATCATTCCTTTCTATGTAGATTACTTTCCATACAGATGTACTTGAGGGACCTTGATATTACTATGGCTGGAATTAAGCATGTTCTCAACCAGCAGAGCTTTCTTCCAAATAGTCTATGCATTTACTCTGTAGCATATAATTTTCAGTTCTCAGTGTTTCATGGATTTAATGGAGATCAAAGAAAACATTAACACACTGACTTTTGGCCTCTTTTTTGTGTGTGTTACAATACACACAATGCTATTTAAACAGGTCAGCTCCTTACGATAATCCCCATAAAGCATAAAACAACTGCCTGGTCAAGAGGTTAGTTACATGGTTTATAAATCAAGGACTCTGCCCTGTGGAAATCCAAAATGCTCATCACTGCTGCTTTAGAAAATCCTCTTCTTCTTGGTGAGATGAGTGTAACTAGGGTTTACAAAGTTAAAGAAGGAAAATTCAACTTTCTGAGAAGCAGGCTGTGCTGCAGCAGCCTCTAAGAGTTCACTGAAGCTGCTCTTGTCAATAGCATTTCCCAGGAGCCAACAAAGATGACAGGCCAGAGTGCACTGTCAATACTAGCATTGGACAACATCTAGTGACTTCTACGCATGTGGCCATGTCAGCATCTGCTCCCCAATTTCACTCTGTTTTAAGAGGATCTTTGAAATAAGCATATTTCTCCTAAGCAATGTCTTAAGTGTTAAAAAGAAAAATAAAGAGAGAATTGACTGTTTAAAAGAGAAATTATCAGCATTGTTGGGAACAAGATTAATGCAAATTAGGAAGGCTGTGAAGTTTGAGAGGCATTCAGTGAAGACAAAATTTAAAAATATAGTTATCCTTCCTATTAATTATAATTATTAGCATACATTAATTGTACAAATTAAAGGGTTTCACTGCAACATTTCTAGACATGCATATGTAGATACATTCATTTCTTGAGTCTGAGTGGTGGCAACAGTTCCTTAAAATTCCAATAGTGTACTATGCTGTATCTAAAAATGGTTTTTTGACATACCTATTTGAAGTTTTAAAATTAACACTTTTAATATACCTAATTCTTTAACTATTCAATCACAAACAATTTCTGGAAAATTACTTTTCCACTGCAATGTTGTATAAATAATTCCTAGGCCACTGAATGCCACTATTAACACAGTGGCATATATATTAACACAAATATATATAACACAAATAAATATAAATATATATAACACAAATAAATATATATTTATTATTTATTAACACAAATATATATTTATATATATATATTAATAAATATATATTAAATATATATGTAAATATATATTAACACAAATATATATTTCAATAATAATATTTTCAAACATAGATTCCATGGTATTAGAATATCTACAGTTCCTGATAGTAGCATTTTAAAATAAATATTAGAAGTAATATTAGCATGATGTCACAAAAATTATAGCATAAAAGTAAATTATTGCAGAGTATTTGAATATACAAATATAACTTTTTGAGAATATAATGATATTATATAATCTTAGCTTTTTAAGGAATTTCTCCTAAAAAAGAGAATTATTATTTCAGATAAATTGTTACATTTATCTAACAAAATGTGCTTATGTGTTTTCAAAATGTCCTTTGTTCCTTTTCCTTTTAACGTATCTTTATTATGTAACTAATACACTTTGCATATTTACTGAGAAACTATTCCAAATCCAGATATATCTGTTCCAAATACACTGAAACAACAAATGAAATGAAATAAAAATATTGACACATAGCCAACAACAATACCAGAATTTAAGAAAGAAAAACATGTAAGTGATATGCTAGTATCTGGACAATTTTTTTGTACTGGGAATTGAACACAGAGCCTCCAGCATACTGGTCAATTGCTCTGACACTGAGCTACATCCCCAGTCCTTAATCTGGCCATTTTAATAGGTATCCCAAGGTATAATAGGTTCTGTTGGGTGACATAAAGTGGAAGCTGAAATTGAGGATTCTACTTCAACCTGGATTCCTGAAGACTTTCTGTTTCAGGCAGCCAAGCCAGGGAGACTTCCTGGATCCCAGCTGCTAGATTCTATAAACTACCTCCTAAGAAACAGGAAAATGAAAGAAAAAGGAAAAGGAAATTTTGTCCAGTTTGATCAAACTTGATGTTCCAACCCAGAAACAGGGTATGTTCTTCTGAAATAGAATTTTATGCCTTCACAGATAAATCTGTTGCTACAGCCATCAGAGCATGCCTATTAAGCCCATTATCAAGTTAATGACATATAAAACAACTGCATTAAATCAACATGTACTTTTCAGATATAATACACCATATTGTGATCAAAACCTCCCTAACCTATACTCAGAAAACCCAAATGTAGCATGTTTTCTCTCACATGTGGGAGCTAGACAGGAAAAAGGAAAAGATGGTTGTATGTGTGTGTGTGTGTGTGTGTGAGGGGGGTAATCATGAAAATTGAAGGGAGGTCAGTAGAGAAGAAAGGACCCAGAGGAAGGGAGATGGGGAGGGAAAAGGGAAGTACTGGAGAATGATATTAGCAGATTGTATTGTTATATTGTGTGTATGTGTGAGTACATGACAACAAATTGCACCATTAAGTACAACAATAATACACCAATAAAAAAAAATATGGGGGGCATTCCTCTATGAGCTCTGAGATAGAATTAACACTTTTTACTTGTATGAGAGAGATCTCCCAAAAACATTCTAAGTCTCCAGCGGTCCAGAGGTGTAGTTTCCATTGGGTGAAGTAAACATGGGAGCTCCACTGGAGGACCCTCCTTTAGCCTGGATTTCTGAAGCGTTTCTGTTACAGGCAGACAACCCAGGAGGCTGCCTGGATGTCAGCTGCTGGATACCACCACCTGCCACCTTCCAAACAAACTGACACCAGACAACCTCTGTCAAAGACAAGGTCAATTTTCTCCTGTCAAACCTAATTTAAGAACGAACTCCAAGTTGATTTCAGAGAAAACCTAAATTGGTTAAAAAGTCCTAGACAAGCAAACAGAACTCTAAATTGGTTTCAGAGAAACCCCAAATTTTCTAGAAAGCCTTAAAAAAGAAAAGAAACAAAGACAGTGTCAATTTGCATTGCTGGCAAGACTAAGGGACAGTTAAACTTTGGACCCATAGATTCCTAAAAATTCATTTTCTATTTTATCAAAAGCAGCAAAAGTCAATCAACACTGGTTAAGGAGATGTCAGGAGAGTCCAGAAACAAAATTAAATTGCACAGTCCAGGGACATTCCTTACCAGATTCCTTCCTCCAGGTCCCTGTGGGAAGGTGGCATTACAGTCCCACCACAAAATCACCATTCTGTTACTGAGAGCCAAGACCAGAGACCCACTGCCTGGATCCCAGCTGGCTGGACTTAGCTGCCTTGCATACATAAGAAATAAGCAAAAAAAAAAAAAAAGGAATTTTATGCAGTCTGATCCAACTGTGGATGAGCACAAAACAGGATGATAAAAGTTCAATTACATTACAAAACACAGTAGACGAAACAGAAAAAATAGGTTGTCTTAGGGCTTATTAAGCCACCTAAAGGTTTTTAAGAGCTGCTTCTGAAACAGCAAAAATTAAGAGTTAAAAAGAAAGGGATTGATGGGAAAGTTTACCAGATGGATACTAAGCAAAAGGAATTAGAGCAATATTAGTATTAGGTAAGAGTCATGATGGAAGGCGAAGAGCTGGAAGTATATACTAAGTCAATTCAGGTGTTGTAACCTCAAGCATGCCTATTCAAAAGCCCTTTAAAATTACCTTTCTAAGACTGGGACTACAGCTCAGTGGTCCTGCATAAAACCCTGGGTTTCATTCCTAGCATTACCAAAAGTAAAAAACGTATCACCTTTCCTTTCTCCTCTATAATCACCATTGTTCCCGTAGCTTAATATTCCTAAAGCTATACTTTATGTTACTTTCCCCAATTTCAAATCCTTGTTGCTTACTCAATTTCAAATTTATCAATAAGAAAATGGTTGAAATCATTAAAGAAACTTGGCAGATATTAACAATTACCCTGCAAGTTTGACATTGGTAGAATACACCTTTGTACCCATGTCCTTTTCCTCAAGGATTTGCACTTGTCTAACAGAATATTGAGCCTTGAGGCTAATAGGATATGAACCAATTAAATGACCATATCAGTAGAAACTTGTAAGTAAATACAGCTTTCTAGTAGCAGATGCATGAGAAAACTACAGCTGTCAGTCATTTCAATCTTGGTTGTACACTGTCAATCTTATAAATAATTATAATCCCTCTTAAATTTAGGCACCAAGAATCTCAGAATTAAATGTGAGGAAAGCTTTTAACAATTGTACAGAACTTTATGATATGCATTCCATATAAAGATATTCTCATTGTTTTATTTCTCTTTTCCCATCACTTTCTGATTATAATCTTTCTTTGATGTGTATTTTAAATAAAAAGGATATTCAACTCATCTTTTTATTTTTTTAAAAAAGCTACCTTGTTCTACATTTAATTGACACTTTGCAAGGTTGGAATGAATAGCTAAGAAACTGAAAATAATAGGTGATTTCTTTTCAAATTAATTTGAAATAAATATATAGAACTGCCTTAATATTTAAAATGAAAATATTTAAAAAATGCATGTAATTCAGAATGTCAATGAAGAAAGGAATGAGTTGTCTTATAATGTATTAAGAGTGAAGTAGCCAAGTGTTAAAAAATACAGGAAATATAGATGTATATATGTAATTTATGTCACCCAAGAAAAAGATACATATTAATTAAACATATATAAAATATATATATATATAAATTACACATATAAAATCTATTATATATACAATTCAGTTTTTTATATACATATAAAATTCAGTTTACTTCCTGCATGTCATATGTTTATGATCAACATTTTGTTTGGTGGCCACTATTATGTCAAACATGTAAGTATCCTCTTTGAATTTCAGTTGGTAGCAAAATATATTTGGGTGAGAGAGCTCTCAGCAGTTGCAAAGAAACAAAATCAAGACAGGAAAGATTAAATTGGACATTCACAGTAATTTAAGAGCAAAGAAACTGAAATTTAAGGTTAATTTCGGAAAAAAATTGAAAAAAAAGAAAGCAACATTAGTGTCACTAAATAGTGAAATCAAAATCGGTCCCCACCATGCATTTGCTAAATTGTTTCATTAAACTTAATTGTGTGTTCCCCCATAAAGTGAAGTCACCAGTAACTGCAACATGCTTTTAAATATCTTCTTTGTGGTTCAACAATGAAGAAACACATATGTTTTTGTTGTTCTACAAACAGTTCATTCCACTATAACTCAATATTGTAAAGGTAAAAGAAGAAATGGTTTTTTAGGGAATTTTTTTAGCTTGCTAGATGTTATAATGAAACGTTTGTGCAAGTGAGCAGCATAGAAAAAGAGAGCAAATGCTTGATTGTTAATTAGACTTTTGACAGCCAATTTTGTGGTGCTAAATGTGATTAAATGTAGCTGCAAGTCTTTGGCGTGACTTTCTTAGTTCAAACTTTAGTATTACTTCAGTTATATAAAACCCATTCACTCTAACTTAAGCCTCCAGTTATAAACATTAAGCACGGAGACCCACAGCATTAGCAGATTCAGGCACAGTTGCCGGATAAACTTATTTTTTGATAAGCAAATATTAAAATATTATCATTTTTATTTCAATATAAAAAATTTGATTGAAAAATCAGTTAATGAAAATTCCAAATTTTATTATAAGTCAGAACTTCATTCTACTATTGTCTTACTCTATTAAAGAATCAATGAAGATTTCAAAATACAATTATATTTATATTTATATTATTCACTTTTTTGTGTCAGTAATTGTATTGTCTTCCAAACTTCTGGAAATGCTAAGTGTTGAGTTTTTTAAATAGTTCCTTCCAGCAAAATGAATAAACCTTTTTTTTTTTAATAACTCGTTTCCACTTTCTATTCTTTTGTTAAATATGATTAAAAGGATGCTGAATTCCCATCATATCTGTGTTTGGGATTTTCTTTCCAGTATTAGAACTAAATATGCCTATGATTTTATTACTGCTAAGAAGCTGCCTTGAATAGACTCTTTGAAAAGACTCTCCTATTACAGCAATTCTGCCTTTGGCTAAATTGGGTGATTTTTTTAAAAATATTTTTTTGTTGTGGATGGACCTTTATTTAATTCATTTATTTATATGTGGTGCCAAGAATTGAACTCAGTGCCTCACACATGCCAGGTAAGTGCTCTACAACTGGGTCACAACCCCAGCCAGAACTGAGTGATTTTATCTGAAGTTTTTTGATATATACCTATACACCAATGTTTTCATACATACATTGAGGAAATTGAGCTACTAATACTATTATATGAATTTACATATTGTATAATTTTGTGATTTAACTAAATAGGTAGTTATCACATAAAAATAAGAAAGATATTTAAAAATTCATGCTGAATTGAAAAGACATTGATATCATTTTATATGAATGTGTGTTAAGTGCCTAGAATATGACACATAAGAACCATATTTGGCCAATAACATTTACATTTTTGTTGATAGCTTTTAAACCCCTACGGAATCTATTGTGACATGCCAGGAAACTCCTTTAACTACCTATTGGAGGATCTTTGGCCCACTTTGAAAACACTGCCTTTCTAAAATTAAAAACAACAATTTCACATGAACATTTTCTTAAGAGTGAGGCTAATTCTCAAAAGATAAAAATGAAGCTTCTAAGAACAACCATGGTTCCTGATAGCAATATCAAACGTGGCTATTATTAGACAGTGTAAATAAAGTGCACAGTGCATATTCACACATAGACACATAAACACACACACACACAAAATGGGTGAATGGGCAGGTTTGGCAGATTGAGAGGTGGGCAGTGATGGGAATATTCTTTATCATAATTTAAGTGATGTTAATGAACGTATGCATTCACCAAAATTTATCAAACTATGCATTTAAAATTTTTACATTCTATCTTATGTCAATTGTTATATTCTATTTTATTTCAAGAAAAAAAATGCAAATTCCTCTTATCTTCTGAAGCATTTTAAAAAAAGTCTTGTGCAATATGAGATTTTTAGAAGGTCTTATTTATGAAGTATCTTAGGGCAGAAGAGCAAGCAATAAAAAATGCAAAATTCTAAATTCCATCATTAAATTTAGGTACTAAAAGTCCCAATTTAGATAGTAAAAATTTAGATACTAAAAATTCCAATGGAAAATGCCTTTTTGAAATATAAATACTGAAGTTATAGATAGATGAATTAATTTTAAAAAATAAGAAAAATACATAATGACAAGAAAGAATAAAAATTTGGATCTCAGTCTTACTAAACTAAAAATACTGTTGACAACGGATATAAAGACTTACGTTCAACTGCTGAAGTTTGAATATAGAAAGAGATTTTACAAATGCTCAGGCTTTAAATCTGGGACTTTCATAAAATCAATATTAATACTGTTTAAGTTATTGAGTTAATAAATTTACACTAAAATAACTACATATATGTATATATCGAATGTATTTTATAAATTAAAGTTTTAATTTTTAAAAAAAAAATTTTTCTTTGTCGAGATTGATATTGCTTAAACTTAACTTCCACTGAACCCTAAAAGACTATCTTAGTAAAGCAATGACCGTAATTACCCTTGCAGGTAATGAGTCTTATGGATCTCTTCGCTTTCAGTTTGTCATTTCCAGTTAATATCATTGCCTGCAAAAAACAATCCTTTGCAAAGTAATGATCAGACTGTTGTTAAATGAACCTTTCATTGACTGCCATCTACTTAGGTGTGATTAGATTAAAACCCCTAAGTGATCTAGATAATTAAATCAAATGATCTCCCATTTTCTGATGCTCATGATCCTTTCAGTTTATTCTGTTAGACACTCTTAGCTGTACTTTGGCCTGATGCAAATGAATATTTCTAATTGAAATTTACTGAGGAACTACATCTTTAGCACTGATCTACCAAATTCACAACTTTTCATCTCTTGGAAACTAATATCACAAAGTGCCTAAATTAGAAATCTAAGGACTCTGGGAATTTTTGTTGGTTAAGGTATTTATTAATATATTCATAATATCCCAAAATTATCTGCAGACCCTTTCTTGGAGTCATAAATGGACAACACTATCAAATGAAAATTTGGTCTGACTAAATATTTATAGCATAATTCAATGTTAGTGACGGACCTGAAAGCCAGTGGCTCCATGATAGTGAAAAACGATGAACAGGGGAGAGTAAAAAGCTTAGATGATAACTATTAGTAGATTTTGACACTGTATATTCGAAATTCATTTTTGATTAAACTATTAGAAAATGTATAAAAAACATACAATTAGAAAAATACCATATAATAACAATAAAACTGAAAGATGCAATTCTAAATATTTTAGACTGATAAATGATAAAGTGAGGTTGGAGAGAAGACACGGTTGCTATATACAATTTAGCTCTGATACTAATAGAATGAATAAAATATTTTGAAAAGTGTTAATTTGCATTAACTGTTGACCTTTTAGAATACAAAGCATTCACTTTGTAGTGTTTAGTTTTCCCATGGGAAAAAAACTGGGATATGTCACTTTGAGAAGAAGGAACAAAGGAGCTGGAATCCTTTCTGTTTGCAACTTGTGAATTTAATTGAGAGCTAGAGCTTTGGTAAATGTTCTCCAGATTCTATTCACACCATAGCTCTCCTATTTGAGAGCAGAATGAGGCTGATAAAGATGACATAATTATTATTTGGTATGGAACTCTTTTTTAAAAAATATTTTTAACTGCAGATGGGCACAATATCTTTATTTTTCTATGTGGTACTGAGAATCGAACCCAGTGCCTTGCACATGCTAGGCAAGTGCTCTACCACTAAGCCACAATTGCAGCCTGGGAACTCTTTTAGGCTAACATGTAAAAGACCAAGATATGACAAGTGGTAAGAACAACAAGAGTTGTTCCATTTTTTCTATCTGTCTGGAAGTGAATGTGGTGACAGGGTGAAGGGGGACAGAGCAGCCACAAATTTGAGAGTCACCAGAAATTGCCCTGGAACCTCCTCTGCATGGTAAAGTGATCTTGCCACCAGAGTTAAAGAGTAGGACCAGTGGGATGGACAGAGGTTATGAAAGAGAACTAGCCATCTGCATGCATTGGGGCTCACTCGGTCCATCCTTTACCATGCCCTTTCCATCATATATCCAGACAGGTGCCATCTTAGAAAAAGAAAAGGTAATCAAAAAGCTAGCTTAGAGACTTAAGACCCAAGTGGGATTAAACTGAATTATTTTGTTCATTTATGATCTTAATTATTGACTTAGAATAAATCATAAGTGAGAGTATACATTCATTGCATTTCTTCTAAAAGGATTCATTAAGGGATTTTTCTGGTTTAGGGAATTGGTAAATAAGCAAATATTTTTTTGTTTGTTTGGCATTAAATTTCTTATCTTTGAGGGAAGTTTTCATGACTTCAAGACAAAAGCATTAAAGCATAAGTGCAGAAATGTTAGCAGCAACAAACTCATCCTCATTCCAGCCCCAAACTTCTTAGACATTGGTGAAAGGGGTCCTAGTTGCGAGCAGGGGAAGTGACCCTTGCCTTTGAAATAATGCTCTTGTAGGTCACATGGTGATGATCAGGCCCTCCTGAGGAACAGGACATGTTGATAAGCAAATAAGCAAATGTACAGATGAATTACAAAAATCACTTTTTCACATGCTTAAGTTCAACATTTTATGCTGACTTTTGCAACTTGTGTATTGATTGAATAATCATGATTAAGAGAGTGTAAGTTAGAAGCAACCTGATTATTTATTCAATTCCCCAAAAGTGTTTGCAGTATTCAATTGGATTTTTTTGTATTTAATATTTGGCATTTTCAAATAAAACCTCAGGGCTGTATTTTGAGTCATTTGTATGTAATTAAATGTCCAGCTCGGTTTAATTACACAATTTTGAATGTCTCCATATTCTTCAGCTGTGATGGCAGAATTCAGTTTCAGAAGTTTAGAGAAGGATAAAAGAAGTTCTCATCTTCTCCCATTTAGAATCCCTCACCAACTACTGTTTCTGACTTTTACCATCTTGACCTACCATAAAATAACAGCAGAAAAGAACTCAGGCTGTCTGATATCTGTGTACCTGGAAGCGGATGTTCAGTTCCTGGGTCTTGCTCTCATGGTTGCTGTTTTAGTTTCCTTGGAGATTCCTCTGAAGAGAATGTCTGGTTGCACTTCCATGAATGTAGTTATTTTTCCCCTTTGGTTAGCCACTTTCAACTACTCATCGCCTCCACAAATCCAGAAACCTATTAGTTATCTCTTATTTGGGTTCCCAGGTGGTCTACTTGATCCTTCCAAAATATCTTTATGTTGGTTCCTACTAGCAGTACCCAGTAAATGCAATCATTTGCACTGCATTTCATAGCAAACTTCAGTGGAAGATTTGTTCTTTCTCTGCTCCGAACAGCAGAAAAAGGTCAGCAAGTTCCATTGACTTTCATCATTGTAATATCTACACCTGAGTTAACACCAGTCCTCAAGTCCCTCAGGATCAATGGAACACAAGTTTCTCCAAACATTACTGTGAAAGAACTGGAAATAAGAACAGAACTCTTTCCCTTTACCAAGAGGCAATGGGAAGGAATACACCATAGCATAGTACCTGCTGATCACAAGGGGTTATCAATTCTATCCCTGATAACACTTCAATTTCTCTTCTAGAACCTAGAGCTTAGGTTGGAAAAATCAGTTTCACATTCTCTTTGCACCTTCCCAATAGACGGCTTTAGCTTTCAGCTGTTATGTTTCTGGTCTTTGGCACACATTTGGTAGTTTTTGGCTTTGATGAACTCTAAAGATGCCCCTAAACTACAAGAAGTGATAAAACTAACTCTGGTTATATAAATTGAAATTTAAAAAGTGAAGTTCATCAAAAAGTTCCAGAATTGTGATAAAATATTGCAAACTCATAGTTTCTGTGTTTTCCCTACTAATTATATTTATTCTGAAATGTATTATGTCTAGTTATAAACATATATCACTTATAGAGATGGCAAATCTGTAAAATTATATTTTATATAATATTTATATTTATTATATGTATATTTAATATATTTTATATTTTGTATACTACTTTTTATGATATATGTAAGTGTGTGTGTATATATATATATTTATATATGTATATTCCAGTATGCAGTTTTCTATTTAAATTACTTTCATTTAGTTTATCCTAAAATTTTAGCAGAAAAGTACTATATAACAAATCAAGTATTCTTCAATTTTTTGCCCATTAAATATATTTATTAACACAATGTTAAAATACACATGTTAGGGACTACTGGCTATTCTTCAGTGACATTTCTTTCCTTCCTGGCTATATCATTTCTGCACATTCTCTGTTCTTTTTTACTTAAGAGTCATACCTGTATAAGTGAATTCTAATCAGTAGAATGTAAAGAAAAGTAATGTATACCAATTTCAGACTTCATAATCTCATTTCAGTCCTCTATGATATATTTCCACTTTAATTGAGACAGTGATATTTCAAGGCTCTAGAAATTCAGATACAGAAGAGGATACTGCTTCATTTGCACAAGCCCTCTATGATTTAGAAAAACTTTTGGATGCTATAAAATAAAAACTTCAATTAAATTGGGATATTAATTTTTGGGACCTTTTGTTATTACATCCTAAATTAACTTAACACAGACATTGATATCTTGATGTGAGGTGCCTAAATAATAGAAACCTGAAATATGTGACATTACCTTACTAGTCACAAAGAGGTGCTCAGAGTTGGACATAGAATCAGTGGTAGAGCACTTGCCTAGCATGCATGAGGCCCTGGGTTGATCCCCAGGACTATACATATGCACAAAAGCCAGATATTTTGAAAATAGATACAGAATTTTGAAAAATGAAAATACACATCATACATCTTCAAATAGTTTGTAACATATTACTGTGCTATAATTTTCAAGCAGATAAAATTTCTATTTGGCTTTTATGGCAAGCTTCTGGAATAGAACTTACAAATCTCCAAAGGAAGCAACAACATAAATTCTGCTTCTCTGTCTGTGTTTTGAATGCATCCCCTCCAAAAACGTATTCTGCAGCTTTGACTTTATCTTCACATGGAGTTATTAAGATCTTGGGCTTTGGGGAAATGATTTAGTCACATGGGTTTATTAAGATCTTGGGTTTTGGGGAAATGATTTGAATTTTGATCTCATACATGGCCCTAATGAAAGGGCTTGCAGGAATGGGTTTGCTCTAGCTTGCTCCCTCCCTCTCTCTCCCTCTTTTCCTTCCTCCCTGCCTCCCTCCCTCTCTTATTCTTCTGCCCTGTGAGAAGAATGTTCCATTTTCTTTCTACCTTCTATCATGTGAGGACCCAAGAGGATAGCCCTAGGCAGATCTTGGGCTTCTCTGCCTCTAGATCTGTAAGAAAAAAAAAAAAATTCATTCTTTATACGTTATTCACTATGTAGTATTTTCTTATAGCAACACAAATGGACTAAAGTATCTATAATTCAAGACTCCAAGTTTATAAGAATATTGAAAGTAAAGTTAATTTCAGATACATGGAGAAAACATTACTGTTTTCCATAAAAATAATCATATCCTCATTGCTCATTGCAAAAAAATTTAAAAAAATATGCTTTACCCCTAATAACCACTAGTACCAGCAAAGCAGCAATCAAAGCAGCATGTTCCACAATTATTCTCCTAAAGTGTGAAGAAAACAGATAAAGAAAGTTGGAATGCATTGATTTTATAGTGCCAGGGAGAAAAATGGTAAATCCCAAATTCTAAGTGGAAATATCTAATAATCTGTTTGATTATAATAGTCATCATTGGAATAGATGATTATTCCTGAAACTGTAATTATAGAAGTATTTGTTAAACTGAAACTAGGTTAATAAAATATTATTACCCTATTCTGTTCATTAAGTACTAATAGCAAGAATTTTATACCTTGAAAACAAATGGAACAAAATGAAACTTGAAACAAGATGGCCAGATTTTTTTAAAAATCAGCTTTTGAAATCATAAGCCAAATGTTTTAATTTTTAGGACAAACATTTACTATGGAAAAACATGAAAACTCTTGACATATACTCATTGCATTTCTATTTAAATCTTCTTATATGATTTACTTAAAGAGAAATTCATCCAAATTTCACTGCTGTAATTTCTGGCCAGCTGCCTTTGATGAGAAAAGTAAAAATGAAGTAAATCTACTATAGTGAAATCTGGTGACAGTCCATCCATCCATCCATTGAATAGAGACATAAACAGTGATGGGTGACTAACTCCTATTTCTCTTCAGTCAAGTTCTCAAAACTAGATGCTGACAGTTCTTATGGAGGAATTGTGGTAACTAAATACGGAAGGCTAACCAGGGAATTGTTAGCAAAGGATGCCACATCCCCCCTACTCTCCCAGCTCAGTATCCCTGGGGAATGCAAAATTGACATCTATGTGGGAAATCCCTCGACTTACAGCCACTGTCTTAGTAATGTAGCCAGCCATGCAGGATGATCCATACCTGGGGAGAGGGAGCTCAAACAGCTACCATCAGATGGTAACAAAAAGCAAGCAAAGACAATCCGGAGTGGCACAAATAATCCTATGGTGCTCGCAGATACACAAACATGCCTAGATCACTTCTTAACCTCACATGATGAAAAAAAAATGGATATTTTAACCATTATGTATTTTAGAGTCCACTTATCCTACAGTGGGGTTTTGCCTTTATAATAAAAGATAATACCTAGAACACCATAATACTACCTCTGTAGCATACTAATTCATTAAATTGCCAGAGTATAGGAGGAAAACAGCAAAGATTCCAAAACTGGTTACCTTGGTAAAATTTCTAGGAGTTTCATTAATTTGGAACACAATATGATATCTCCACATCATGTGGATGTGCTGTTCTATAACTTGTACTGAATAACACATAAAACTCTTGTGTCTAATTAGGGCCTGAAACAAACAAAAAATCTGTCCCAGATTCAGGTTGAGATACCTGCAGCCTGGCTGTTGAGCATTATAATACAAAACCCAATTGAGGAATTGTAGTATAAAACCCTAGAATTTTCACATGGTGAAATTCTTTTGCTGTCAACTACTCTCTACTTGAAAAATATTCCCCAATCTGTCTCAAAAGTTTACCAGGGGAAACACAGTAAATAGGCAGCTTAATGTGTCTATTATAAAATGGTCTATTTCTAATATGTAAAAATGTTTCAGTATCAAATAAAATTTGTATCTATAAGAGCAGAGTCAAGCGTTCTGGAGAATATTATTAAACTGAGTGAGGGTATCTCGGATACTGGGTGGTGTTGTTTTTCCACCATTCTCTCAGCCCATGATTATGGTTTCATGTGTTGACAAAGACAAAACCAAAATGATAGCATCCTTTATGAATAAATCAAGAGTAAATCTAACTGAATGATGGTCTTTTCCAAGGGTAGTAATAAGGGTAAATTTTTTAGCAGGTAGGGCACTATTTGCCATTATCCACTTCTTGTGAAGAATGACTTGAGTTACAGAGAGACACTGAATCATGGACTTTGGTTGATGTGCTGTCTGGCTGGTCACTGATATGCAAAGAATAAATCTGAATATGGACAAGAAGTCAGTTATAGGATAATGCTCTAGAAATAGACAACGAGTGATTACCTGCTCTCTATCAATGCTACTCAGAAGGAGCTCTCAATCCCATATCAGTCAGTTCTTTTTCTAATTCCCCAAGATTTTCCTCTAGACTTCCCAGCTATTGTTCAATGTCCATAGACACAATTACCATGAAAACATGTATAAAATCATGCAGAGAAAAATTTTGTTAACTAAATACTTTTCCATGTTGATTCATATGGTCATCTCCCTCATCAGGGTTATCTGGTCACTAACATTTGCCAAAACTACAAGAGCATAGCTTATGGCCAAGGTCCCAACATGGTACCATTTTTCAAAGGAATAATTTGGCTCATGGAACTCAAAGTCTTCTGCCTAGAATAACTTTCATGAACTTAGAAAAAGCCTTTCTGGTGACCAGGAAGTCTGTGTTTGGAAATCAGGGGATCCATTGGGTGCTTTTTAGTACACGAATGGCTATCAATACCATTCTATTGTATATTGTAGCCACCAAATAGAGATGGCATAATAATTTGGATCCCATGGAAATGAAAATTTAGTTCACCATATTATTAAGAGAGAAAAGGAAAACCCAACTAGCCAAAAGTTATTGGTAGAGTAAGGGAGTGAATGCCAAAAGTAGGAAATAATTTAGGCTTCCTGATGTTGGTAGCTATTTTTGCAGTTTCAGTTCTTCAATAACTTCTCCTTTTTTCTCTGCTACCTTAATCTAAAGCACTGGTAATAGATAATGATTCAATTTTGATTCAATAAAAACTGTGACAAAATTGACATTCCTTCAGTGACACAGTGAAGCTATCAGGAAAATCATATGTATATACATTTATTTATACATATACATGTATAATATGTGTGTGTGATATATATATGTATATATATATAACATCCTTTGGGGAAAAGGGCAAGAGAAAAGGGAAGAATTAAATGCTGAGAGAAAAAAGCAGTAAAATGGATTAGATATTCTCTGATTACAAACCCAGACCACTTATATACAGTTTGGCCTAAATTTAGCCTCTTTGAAATTTATCATCTTGGCAGTATTTCTCCCGGGGTTTCAGTTCTCACTGGGTTTCCTGTGTCCCATAGGGCCCAAACCTGGCAATATTTCTCCATTTGTAGACCTACTTGCTTCTCCATCCCTTGTCAGATTCCTTAACCCTGCTCATACTTTTGTGAGTAACTTCTTTAATTACCAATTTGCACCATTTGTTTCCTAACATGTTCCAATACAGAACAAAAGATTTTCTCATAGAAAGAACAAAATTAAGAATTAAGAGTTGGGCTCAGCATGGTGTTTGCGTGTAAATCCTGGAAACTTGGAATGTGGAGGCAAGAAGATCACTCAGGAGACTGAGGTTAGCCTATGCAATATGAGAACTTGTCTCTAGAAAGTTCAGAAATATCATATAATATTGTATTAATATTAATTCTAACTGTTGAAACAATTTACTTTCAAATGTATTTTTTAACTTCTAGATAACAACAGTTCAAATTGCATAAAATGGTCAAAATTAACCAATATATGCATTTATTATAAATTAAATATTTTATAAATTTTCTTAATAAGTTCTCCTAAATTATGTATAAAATGCCTTGAAAGTTACTTTTAGCTCAATAATTACATTTTTAGGAATAAATTCTAAAGTAATCATTGGGCAAGACATAAAGATATAAATAAAAATGTTCTTCAACTGGAATTTGAATAGATACATTAGAGTGTGTCCCAACAATCCCTCAAACAGACTACTATGCAGTACCTTGAAAATATACTTTATTTACTGATAGTCTATTTTATCATTTTTGTCTCTCGAATGCTTGGAACTGTTCTCTGTCAAGAGTAGAACTGTAAATTATTGCATTCCTAGTCTGATGCAATTCATCCTAAACAACTACCTAGCTGCCTGATTAGGGACTTGGAAAGAATCAGATTGGTGATTGTTGGGAAGTAGTATAGTGGGAGATTGCCCTCTAGGACTGGAATTGGTCTTAATAGATAAGAAATACAAGATACCTTTTTCCTCCTGGTCCAATTCTCCCTCTTTTCCCTTCTTGTGCTCCCTGGTCACTCTCTGATCTTGGACTGGTAAGGACAATTCTTTGGCTACTGAGTGGTTCTTCCTTTGATAACCCTATTCCTAGAAGTTTTCATCCTGGTCCTAAGCTTCAGACTCTCTAAGAAACTTACCAAAACTACACATCAATGGAAACAGCTATGATGCAGAAATCTGGATGAAACCAGTGGAGTCTTAAACAAAGATTATGGATAAAAGTGCACTCTGTATGTGGCCCCAAATATAATAAAATGTGCATATTGCCTTTTTGAAGTTTAATGTAATGACATTTTAATACAGATTTAATTTCAAGTGACTATGCAAATAGTCACCGAATTATCGGCATTAGAGCTAGAGAACAAAAGGCAAGGGACACAGTGTTAGTGATTGACATACCACGGAGACCTTCAGACCAAGTGTGTTATCCTAAACCAGTGCAAACATAATGTATGAAATAACTTTGCCTAGCATGTGTTTTTAAATTATAGCTAGCTCTTCAGCTTTTCTTACATTGTTTAAAATAAGATGTAATCATATGAAGTTGAGTATTTGTAGAGTCCAGTATCAGGTTAATTAGCCACATACAGTAGAGAACTATTGGGGTTATCAAGTCACTGGAATTTATAAAATTCAGTGGAACTTAGTGCCAGAGCTTCTCGGTTGTCACATTTGGTAGATGACTATCTCACAAGAAATACTTTATATTAGAGATTTTGACATCTTTACCAAGATTCAAATGCAGTATCTTGAAGAAATTCTGAAAGATTGTAACAGAGAAGAAAAGCTCTACAATTTTCCTGCCTACCGGAAGTTCTCCAAGATACAAACAACATGATCAGAACTTTCAGACTAGGCCTCTGCATAGTTCTGGCAATAGCTATAAATATACTGCAACTATCATTATACAGGAACTAGAAAACTATTAAATACTGACATCAGCTGTTTGCTATTGTGGAAGACAAAATAGCAAAAGACTATAAGAATTTCTATAAATTAAATGGAAATGTAAAAATACTTTTATGATAATATTCTATCTTAATCTAGATTTGCATACATTATGAATATAATTCCTCTTGTAGGCTAAATTTAAATTTGTTATTTTTATTGGAAAATATATAACATTGTCTAAAGAATAAGTTCTGGTACTTAAAGGTTTCTTTTTTTTTTTTTTTTTCTTCTTCAATTTTCGTTTTTGAACTGAAAATAGCTTCCATTCCAAAATGTGACATTTTGAGTTGAGCTTAAGAGAATCCGAGAAGACCTTATATGATATGGTTTGTGCAGAATTTTTCAAACTCCTATGGTATAATTTTCTCCTTCAGTCTCTAATCAAATCATGAAATTCTTCAAACCATTTTATGTTCTCTTTGCCTGAAATTTGGCCACCCCCTCACCTTGATTCAGTCTTAATTATTCTTGACATATTTTTGAAATGTCATTCTTCAGAGAAGTCTTCACCAACTCCCTCAGACAGATCAGGTTTCCTTCTTATATAACCACGTAATTCCCTGAAGTTTCTTCATGCTGCTCTTAAAGCTTGAAACGTTGTCTTGCTCTGTAATGATTCTGATTGAAATGTGTTACATTTTCATTCCACACTGTGGTTTCCATCCATTTTCTCATTAGTTCTGTCAATGTTTGGAGTAAGGACCATGTTTTTCAGCACACATGGTACTTGATGTTTCTTGGGTGATAATTCTTTAATCATTAGGTAATTTGCCTTATGGTGGTCTTTTCATCTGGTACATGTGATCCATCCCTCTATTATAGAACTGCTGTGTTGTTTTAGCTCTTTTGTTTTAAAACACATATCTAGGTTTTGGGTTGTGGTTTTGTCAATGGAACACTTGGGTTGCATGTATCTACATTTAATGTTATCACCACATTTGAAGTCTTTGTCTTTCATGTCTTTTTGTTTTTTACCATCCTGTTTTTCTCTTTTCTACTTTTTGGTGGACTGATAATATTTTCTTCATTCCTTTCTTTCTTTTGATTTTTTTAAATTGAATAATAAACATTATCATTTCAAAATAAGTATGTCTATGTATTATTGAAACAAAAATAATAGAGGCTTGGAAAATAATATTCTTTCCTTATATAAAAATGCAGATTTAAGTCATGCAAGGCAAGTATGATGCTACATGGTATCACAGACTCAAGCAATGACTCTCCTTTTTCCATCCTTGATACTGGGATTACTACTTATGAGGGCTTACTACTTCATAACCTGCTGAGTTCTAGGTATATGCAATTTCCCAAAGGAACACATAGCATTCCCAATAACATTCCATATGACCAGAGCTCTTGCATCTGTCCATACTTAGTTACTAAGATTGAGAAGTGTAAGCTTTAGTCTGGGTAGTCATGTACCTGGAGAGTAGCTGATGCTTCAGTACATATAAAAATGATTGAAATGCATGGGTGACTTCATTCAGCCACTGCCATGAAACAGACCTCAGGTGGAGCCTTTTAAGTCATAGTTTTCTGTATTTTACAAATTGAATTAACTCTGCATTTTTACTAACAAAACTACAGTTTTCTTCTTCTATGCTCCCAGATAACACTAGGTCTTAACAATCTTTTATTACTGACTGACTCTCACCCACATCAAACTCATTATTATTTTCTAAAGTTTAGTTCAAAATATTTAGGCATATAAAATTAGCCTCTGGTATTTTCAGAATCATAATTAATTAAATTTACTAACAATTTTTAACATTTTTATATAAATTTACCATCTGTCTTTGTGGTTTACTCTCTTCATAGATTTCATTTTATTCTTTTGAAACATGTCCTTTGGTAGTTATTTTAAGAAGGGGCCAAAGGGTGAAACAGCTCCCCTATATGTACATGTCTATAATTATCATTATTTTCATTTGCTCTCAGATTATAATATAACCAAGTATGGAATTTTGGGTTGTAATGATTTTTCTTCAGTTTTAAAGATAAGGCTCCAATTCCTCCTGTATTTGTTGTGAGCAGTAAGACATCTGTTGCAGGTACAACTGTCTTTCTTGGAGGCAGCCATCTTTCCTCTGGGGCACACCTATGAATTTTTATATTTGCTATTCTTCAATAAGATGTGTGTTTGAATCTTTTATGGCACTTGTACACATATTTTATGTGCTATTTTTAAAAAATGAAATATTCAAAAACTGTATTTTTAAATATTGTCATTTTTCTGCTTTCATTTCATCTCAACTTCTGGAACTCATATTTCATATGTGTTGTGTTGATCATTCCTCCATAGCTCTAAATCAATACTTTGTATTTCATTTCATCTCTTCCTTTTTAAAATTTATTTTCTATACTTTTATTAGTGTATTATTGTTACATATAACATTGGTTTCATTTGCTATACTTCAGACTTCTTGTCTGTCTCTCCAGTTCTGTATGCCAACATCATTTAGTATCTTAGAGTTCACTCTACCACTTAGCTACATCCTTAGCCCTTTTATACTTTATTTTGTACCAAGTTCAGAGTACTGTATTTTGTTTGCATTGCCTGTATTGAATTTATTTCTTAATAATTGATTTTTATTTTATTTTTGTTAAACATGTATTAATTGTACTTATTAATGGGACTCAGTGTGATATCCCAACATGTGTGTACAGTGTACAAAGATCTAATTCAGTCTACTTTATACAACTTTCCTGCCTCTATAATCACTTTTCTACCTTCAGATCTACTTTCTTCATAACTTCCATATAAGGGAGAGAACATACAATGTTTTTCTTTATGTAACTGACTTATTTCACTTAACATATATTCTTACATTCAGAATAACAGCATTCAATTAATAAAAATCTGGTCTAAAATTGATATTTTCATATTGATTCCTACTCTGTCAATGGTTCAATCTCTACTAGCAGTATATAAAGACAAGATGAATACATGTATGTATTATGATCTATATATTATAAATTGCTGATTATGTGAACTATTTTAATACAGGGGTTTTCACATTTGCTGAGGAAAGAATGAATCTACTAGATAATTCTGTTCCAAAACACAAAAATCTCTCCACGCTTAACTAAAATATTTGATTCTCTAATATAGTCACAAATTTCTGAGTTGATGTGATCAAAGTATTTAACAACATATTACAGTATGAATACTAAAGGTGACAAATGACTTACTTTCTAGAATAACTGCAAGACAAGGTGATAGTGCAGGGATATTTCTTTCACAGAGAAGAAGTTTAGTCTGAGGGTGTTTACGCACCTCCTATAGATTACAGAGTTGAATGAAGAAAAACCAGAGATAGAAGACTCAGTCAGAAGTAGAGCATTACTACATAGGAATGGGGAAGAATGAAAGAAAATCAAAGATGTGACATTCATCTGTCAGCAACCTTGCCCTCTCCTTCTTGTTGTAGAACCTTTCTTTTCTTTGGGGGATTCTGCTGCTCTTCATGTTAGTGTGGTTCTATTCCGATAATAAAAATAAAAACACCTTTATTATAAAGTGAATATTTATCCTGAATTCTGCCAATCAAATGCATCAGGATTATGAGTCTGAACCACACATCAGAGTAGCAAGGTATATAACTTTGGATTATATGAAGTATCTAGAGATCTTTCAGTCATTTCCTTTCTGATTAATTTAACCAGGGTTGCTTTATTTTGCTTGAACTAAAAGATCAAATTTTGTATAAACTCACTATTTGAGGCAGCAACTGCTGAATTACTTCAACAAATTAATAGTGGATTTGAATGCAGAAGAGGAAGAGGCTGAAAACCAGTTCATACTTACAAGCCTGAGAAACCAAAACAGGAAAACCATGAAATGATGGCAAGATTTTAGAGCAGATTTAGTTTTTCAGTGGAGGGTAAAACAAAGATAAAGCATCTAATTTTTACACATCATTTAATTCATTAACTTAAAGTTGTTTAGTTAATTATATTAATGTTCATTAATACAAAGATGTTATCAATTAGAGGTCCACAGGCAAAAAATGGAAGTGGTAATATTGCTGGGCACTGCAAACTGAGTACCCATAGGAGAAGGCAACAAGAAAGTGAGAAATGAACCTTGGCACATACCCTGCTGATGGAGAAGTGGGTACATGGGGCTACAAGCTAATTGGCATCACAGACTACACTGTGAATGTTGTCTTCTCCATCTCTACAGTTACATAATGGATTTGTGTAACTCCTAAAACCAAAGTATCTTGTGATTCACTTAGCAGATACTATATGCTCCATATGTACTGACTGCTTAGAGCTTAGCATATTTAAGCATATACGTGTTTACAGAGAGATATTCAAGCTTCATAGAAGAATAACATAATGGATCCTAAGATATATACACTTATGTCATTTCTATTTTATTACCATAGGAACAAAGTCTTAGCAGGAATGATCTCAAATGATATTTTGAAAAATACATGTTTTGTTTCCAATTCTAAAAACTTATAAGTTGCATTCCTAATTAGCTTTTGGAAAACACAACAAAAGTCTCAATTGTCATTATCTTGTAAGATGTTAATGAAGCTGTGAGGATCGATTATTTTGTTATTTTGGGTTGATTTGGATTCATCCTCTTTGGTTTCCTGTTAAAAGCTACTACATACAAACATGATTTCTTCAATTACAGCTAATGACTTTATTTCTTAATTGTTCATACTTAGCAGAGAAACTCAGCAGGGTTGCCCATTATTGCCTACTGTGTTTTAATTTAGTTCAGAGCCACTGGAAGGATGCATCAGTCACGATATCATGGTATCATGATATCATGACATCACCAGCATCACAAATATTCCTACTAATTTAGGAGTGTCAAATCATTAATACATGACTTTCAAAAATTAAGAATTCTTGAATACTGTTAAGGCAATTTACCATTAGGCATTTAAATTTTTTTTATTTGTTCTTATTAGTTATACATGACAAAGGTCATATCCTTAAATAGATGCTCAAGGTAACATATGGGAAAACAAAAATAATTTATATTTGTTCTTTAATATTTTAAAATCAGGAAGCTATATTGGCAAATAATGCTATTAATGATTGTCATTACTATAATTTTTAAGTGTCTGTCATTGGTAAAAATGCAATTCCAAATTCTGTCATTATTTAATCCTTACACAGGTTCTATGAGGGAAGCATATTCCTCATTAGAAGATAGAAAAATAAAGGCAAATTGAGTGGGTGGAAACCAATTCTCAATAATTGAAAACACTATGCTGAGTCAGGAAATACACTACATCGAGGTCTCTACAGGATCATCCCTGACCCCATGGTGAGTCTAAGAATGATTCTTGGCCTAACAGTACAGGAGTACCAAAAACACAGGGATTTGGATGTTAGTGTGATATTTTTGTCTGCCTCTGCCCACCTCATGATTAGTTTCAGAAATATTGTTTCAAATGTAAGGTAAATTGAAGGTTGCCATTATCATTAAACTATCTTAGTTCTTTATCTGAATTTAACAGATGAAATTTGTCCTCTATAAAATACAATAAATGTTTTTTTCTGATAATTACATGAGTCAACTTTCACTCTATTATTAAATGTGTGTCACTGAATAACAAATGGTTAAATTGATCATATACTATTGGACTTCAAAATCCTTTTTAGAAAGCACATGTAATATATTAAATAGCAATAAAAATAAATATTATCTTCTTTCTGAAATGATTTATAGTAAGAGAAAACTTTCAAAAAAACTCCAAATATCAGTAATTAAAACGTTTCCAGATTCTCAAAGCCCTATGAATCTTCCTGAATTTTAGAGAGCTACTTAAGCATAAACCACCTAGGAATAGGAGTAAAATAATTCATTATATGTGTACAAAATAGCATTTTTAAAAATTTCTCATGTGCAGAAAATAAATTTTGAAAACAATAAACTTAGAATTAAGGATGAAGTATGAATGCAAATACCAAATCTTTTGTCAATAAAAAGAAAGGAAGAAAAAGGAAAAAAAAAAGAAACTGCTGAATACTAAACAAACGATCTTAGGCATGGAAGACACATTACTGATAAAAGGTCATTCCTGTTGTTTCTCAGTGTAAGATAGTGAATGTCTTTTGTTTAATGAAAAGATGGTGATAAAGTTAGAAAGCAACTTAACCATGTAATTAAACAGGGCTGTAATATGGAACTCACTCAGGGAGCATGGGGTGATTCAATTTTTTTATCTGCTGAGTAAGTCTTAAATGATGTTCTGTGATTAAAACTATAGGTCTTACATGTGCACTGTCAATAGTAAACATTTTAATAAAGATAAAACATGGTCTCCAAGGTCTGTATCTATTTAGAATTTCAATTTAGCTTAAATCAACAATGCCCTAACAAAAAATCATTCATGCTTAATACATCTACAAATAAAGTGATGTTAAATATATTTGAAAAGACATAGATACTTTGAAATAATTGACAATAACCTAGTTTTCAGTGTGAAATAAAAAGTCAGGATACTTGAATATAAAGATAACTCCACATGGAATTTTTAAATCTCGAGACTCCATATATTAAGCAAGTATTTTGTCAGAAATTAAATTGATCTTAAGCACATTTTGAGCAAGGTGGGAATTGCAACTTAGCATCTACCAATCCATAAAATATAATGCTTTAATAAATTAGGTCAACATTTTTATAGGACCCTTTTCAGTGGAGTTTTAAAGAAGAAAGAAAAACTAGAGTCAGTAGTTAAGGAGTGACTCTATTAACTTTAACACTCAGATCATCTCCAAAGAGAGGAAAAACATTAACAGGGATAAAATCTTAGGGACAAAGCTCAAAGGATCACAAAATTTAAAAAAAGTGCCATTTCTCATATAGACTGAACACCTTATAGATCAGATCTGACACAGCAGTGCTTTTGTTTGTTTGGCAATGCACCTTGTATTATTTTCAATGATCAAGGCACCCATGTGTGATGCCATATTTGCAAGGAAGGGCAATGTCTGAAAATGGAGCTGTTTTCAGTGTCATCATAGGCAGATGAAATAGCGTAAGATGGGATATAGGAAACTGATCCTAGGCTATGAAATAGAAACCTCAGTGGCCAGCTTAGAAGAATTTTCTACAGGTCCCACCTTTCCTATGCTCATGGAAACTACAGAGCTCAGGCTGCACACCCTCAGATGGATTAACCATATTTGAAAGTTCACCTCTGCCCTCTAACCCTAAAATCTAGGTTGTCCTTCCCATAATTCCAGTGATCAGTTCTTCATCTTTTTTCCCTGCCAGAATCCTTGCAGTGAGATTCTTACAGTATCCAGGCTCTGGATTTATACCTGTCTTTATTTAGTAAAACATTTATCCTCTCCTCAAAGTGTTAGATGTCCTATCTGTAAAAACTAGTACAATGGCTAGAATTTGCTAACTTGTATGATTAACATTTAGGAGTTCTGGAAATACTATTTATTTTTTCTGCTTTCTGCAAACCCATATCTTTCTCCATTTGCAACCACTCCAATCCCTCTCTACTAACCAATCATGTCCAAACCCATGAGAATAAACTTCACCACCACAGTTTCAACAGAAAGATTGAAGATAAAAATTACATTTGACCTTCTGCTTAAGACAACTCCAGGTAAGGTAATCCTTTCTTTTGCTTTCATATTTTAAAAAGGTAGGAAAGACCACTTAACATACATTGCCAAAAATAACATTTGTATCATTATCTCCCTACTAATCTATTATAGATACCCAAATTGTCTCCACTGTTTGAGTTCTGTGTAGCAGATCTTGAAATTGACCAAAATGTATTTCCATGTATATTTAAAAACTCAGCTTCACAGTTGCCCTTGTCTGTTTCTCTTCTCTGTTGTAAATTAAATGAAAAAACACCCAACATTGGAAGGCTTTTCTCCTTTATGTAGGCCACTGTCTTCCTTGACCTTACTTATTTATATCCCTACTGCAGTCTTGTGCCAAGTCACGGTTTCCACCAAAAATAAAAATACCTGACAGTCCTACTGTAAGCCAGGAACAAATATATTGGAAAAAAAAAAAAAAAAACACTAAAAAATGACCTGCATTAAAAATTTCTTGTTGATGCTGGTATTTGGAATGCTTTCACACAGTTATTTAGTGGTCTCTCAAATGAAATGCTTCTGGAAAAATAGCTAATTTTTTCAAAATATGGTGTTTTGAATTTATAGAGGATCTATTCTTAAATTGTATTTGCTTTTTTATCCTTCTCTGCCAATTAAAAATATACAGCTGGTGGCTTACCAAAGTTATAAAGTTACATGCAATTTATATTGCTCTATATTATCATTAAAGTTAATATTGCTTTCTATATTTTTACAGTTTAAAACTTTAAAAAAAATAAAGTAGATGGATCAGAGGGATGGATACCCTCTTACCTTGTTAAGTCAAAACTAATCACCTTAGGAGATCCAGATTCCTAAATATGTTATAATTTTAGTCTCAGAGATTTCATTGAATACTTTTTTCTCTCTGGATGAGATTCTGCATCTCAGTAGTTCCTATTTAATCTTATTGCCTGAAACAGCTTGACCATTATCAAGCAGTAATGCAGGCTCAAGCCATAGGTTTATAAATTATTCATTTCCTACAAAAGCTCTGGAGAGCTGGGAATTTGAATGTATAGCTGCTTAGCTTCCTCCTCTGAGCAACTTTGCTATCCTCAAAAGCAGGACAAAATAAGAGTGTTTGTGGTTCATATAACATATACAAATCAAAGTTTTTATAGCAAACTGTCCACATTTCTTTTAGGATTTTTCGAAATATCCTAGAGCATCTTCCAGGTAACTGCCAGATTGGCTTACTGCCTTCATTTTCAGGATCCATGGGCACACTCCTCAAGCACAAAAAGCCCAGGGGCACTTCAGCTTTCCTTCACTACCGAAACCAAATAAGAGAAATGAAAAGATTAAAGTGTCACCTATAAAAACCAACTAAAACCTCCAAAGGTTTTGACCTTTGAAGAAAATCTGGCTCATAGTAACTATTTATTTTGACATTACTTATTTATAGTAGGTATTCTCTTGAATCTGTCTTCCAGATCTAATTGAACGAACTATATTTTTGGTTTTTTAAAAGGTCAAAGACTAGTGTGGTATGATGGTGCACAGCTGTAATCCAAGCAGTTCCAGAGGCTGAGGCAGGAGGATCACAAGTTCAAAGCCAGCCTCAGCAAAAGAAAGGCACTAGGCAACTCAGTGAGACCACATCTCTAAATAAAATACAAAATAGGGCTGGGGATGTGGCTCAGGGGTCAAGTGCCCCTGAGTTCAGTCCCTGGTACCCAAACCAAAAAAGGAAAAAAAAAAAAAAAAGGTCAAAGACCTGGTCATAATTTTTACATTTGTTGTTGTTTTAAAATGGTTGGTACCATGACAAGACCTGTCACAAAAATATGCAGTAAAGTTTTGGGAAGATTGTGTTATCAACATATGAAATTTCCAGAATAAAGAAAAATTATATAGTAGGTTCTAGAAAAGACCAACTTCAACAGGCATATGTAATATGATTGTATATGCATATGCAATGAGATCCCAGATGCAACAGGCCACAGACAAGCTGTCGTATTCCTATGATAAGGATGGAATGCAAATTTCTTTTTGTAAGGAATTGCCTCCACCCCCTACTTCAGCTCAACCAACTACAAAAAAACTTCAGTATTTCTTACAACATTGTTTCAACTTACAACTCTGGAGTTTTAAGTTTCTACATGGTTAGGAAACTTTCAGTTGGACATAAGGGGAACTGATTGAAAATAACTTTGCTAAAGAAAGAAAATAAAATTTAGAGGAAACTATGTTTATAGCTCACTTTGGATGTGGCTGAATGCAGAGTCAATTTAAGATTAGGCCTTCTTTACTTCACCTCTTGACACTGCCCTATGTCAGGTGCTCTGACCAAGGTTGCTCTCATTACCTCTAAACTTATGTCATATCAACTAGTAGAACTGAAAAAACAGCATTCCTCTTTTGTATAGTGATGAAAAATAGTAGGGAATTATTTGGGAGTTTAGAATATGAAGGAGGCACAAGACTTGATGATAAATGACGTGAGTTCTTGATCAATACATATCACTAACTAGCAATGTTCATCATTATAGTGATTTAATATAATTTTTCACAAGTCCATTGTCTGTCTGGTTAAATGTGAAGTTATGGATAGAATGGCCAAATCATGTAAACATCTTCCAATCATATAAACATACTGGTAGCCTCAAGTTAGAATTACAAGTACTTGAAAAATATTATAGACATAATATTTATTAATTGATATTTAGCTGGCTATGTGCATCATGGTGATGTGCTCTAAATCATATTTAATAAAATACATTGCTAACAAAAATTTCTCCAGCTTGTTATTTTAAAATATTACTTCTGTTAACTCATTTTGAAAGAGAAATTCATTCTTCTAAGATGGATTACTGTTCTTTCAAAAAAGAATAAAAATTATTGACAGAATTAAATGTCATAGCATGTCAACATGCATTTGATTCGAAGATTTGAACAAAGTTACAGTGAGTGTCATGAAATAGACCTGTTTCCCAAGGGTAAACAGCAGTTTATTCACAAGGTCTCACATGAAGTTGCAATGATCTGCCACACATATAGCCAGGCTCACAAATGCTGACCTGGACATGGTTCAGACTGGGTGAGTCGGTGTGTGGGTAGAGAGGTCTCAGAATTTGTAATCAGATGAAAGAGATAAATATTCTGGTTCTTACTCTAAATTATTTAACCCTCATTGAATATCAACCCCTCCTGTTTGTAATGGAAGCAATAAAAAGAAAATGGAGCAAAAGAGAAATAGGAGTTAATATGATATTTGAAAAAGATAATAGCTCAATATTCATGGTGTATTGTAAATGTCCACATGTGACAGTTATTAAGTTTTGGAATCCTAAAATTATTCTCTAACAATAATCCATTATTATTAAATTGCTAATAAATTTAAGAAGGCTACAGGGTTTCTTGGGAAACCATAGGACCAATATCTATAAACAAAGATCTAAAATCTAATCTGAATTTAATTTATCAATATTTTTATAATCTGCACACATCAAAACTTCAATTATTCTCATTTTCCCCCATCTATTAGCATTTGCATACTAATCCCACTCTCCCTACAAACCTTAAGAGATTTTTCTGTGGAAGGTCTAATGAAAAAATGTATGCTATGAAGAAGCAAAATAACTGTCCAAATTGAAATGGGTAAACATAAATTATAAGATTATTATAACTGAACGTAACTTCCTTAGTAGTAAGCATCATAATACTAAACAAGTCCAACTGCTTGCATTTGAATAAGACAGTCATATTCAAAATCCATTCTTTGACATATTAGACTTTTATCAGTCCTTTATTTAGATATGTCGACTACAGTAATAAATATCCCAGAATAACAACTAATGCAATATGCCTACTCTTCATAGCATACTGCATTAAAGAAACAGATATCATAAATAAGGAATTATAGAGCAAACTTTTGAAACTTATATCTTGGTCAAATGCCTATTTTGTGGAATTTCTGAAAAACATAAAATTCAGGCATTCAGATGTGAAGCCAATGATGCAGTGGAAAGGACATATATTGAGAAGACATATAAAAACCCATATATTGAGTATTAAAATGCACCCTGAGTTTGATAGGTAGGCAGATTGAAAAACATCTAATTTATCAACTATACTATATTTATGATAATTCTATATTTACACTCTTCTTAAAGGAAAATAATTCTTCTTTAAAAGAACTGCATTATCATATCATCAAAAATTACAGTAGTGTTATATGTAGAATTCCTATGTAGAGTGGACAAATTGACCAATGTTATTTGAAGATGCTGTTATAAGGAGGCCAGACCAGCATGCCTACTGGGTGGGTAAGTCATACAAAAAAATCAAGTGAAGTCTATGTACTTATATGCTCTGATTGTTGCTATTCAGTGAAATTTACTTAGGAGTAGCAGTTTACCTTATTTTTCAAGAGATGCTGAAACACAAGTGAGACACACATTGTCAGTTCTAAATTTAAGAGCAACCCCACCACTTTTTCACCATTTCAATTTTGCTCAGTGAGTAATGGTTTTAGAGAAATGCAACTCAACCTATCCAAAGGGGCAAATCATGATTGCCCTATGCTAATCTTGTTATCTCAAACTCTCTGTTGGAATTGGTTTGGAAGTGAATGTTGAGAAGGCAAACCATTATTAGCAAATGAGATATAAGCAAATGTCAACTAGGGCTTACTAGGAAAAGATTTTCTTAAAGTTTTTCTTTCCTAATAAATTGAGAAGAAAATGCCCCCTCACCTTCCTTTGTGTGGCATTACTTGAGATCAAGAAACAAGGAGTTAGAGAATATCATGCTAAGCAAAATAAGTCAAACCCATAAAACTAAAGGCCAAATGTTTTCTCTGATAGAGAAATGTGCCAAAAGAATGCCACATTTCTTGTCAGGTAATCACATAAATTCTCTTACTGTACTTGTAGGAAAAAGCACTATGTATTGATTTTTATGTAGAAAGCATATTCTGCTTTAAATGTTCAACTAAAATTTTAAAAATATTGCTCAGGCCATTCAAATCAGATCTGCAAACAACCATTAGCTTACAGAGAACCATTGCTGTATTAGCAATAAAATTATTATATGAAAGCAGTTTGAGATAAGCCACCTATTCAAGACAGAACAATGAACTGGATGTTATGCCCCGTCCACTATAAACATGAAGTTGCTAGTTAAATCATTTTATTAAATAAAGCATTCAACATACAATAATTTATATGAGAAAAACACCATGTAAAAACAAATAACATTCTTCTTCTTAAGCAAATTTTGTTTGAGTTCCTCATATTTGGTTATTTTTATAAATTTGTAATATTAACTATATATATTCTATATATTTTTACCATTAATCCATGTTCCCTTTCAAAATATACTATATTGTTTTACAAGTAGTACAAGTGTCCTGTAACAACAAAATATTCCTAATTTCTCCTTCCTAGCCCTTTGCTAGAGGCTACTTTACTTCATATTTATGTAATCATAATAAGTATATTAACATAAGCATTCATAATTAAATACACCGATGCTCTTATTTTGAACAAACTATTCATCATTAAAAGAAGTTAAAAGAAATAAAAACAAAAGTTCTTATTTTACCTTTACTTATTCATTCTTCCAGTCTTCCTCTATTCACGTGGATCTGAGGTTCTGACCCATGTCATCGCTCTTTGGAAAACTTTGAACGTTCTTTTATATGAGGTAAGAAATCCGGTGTGGGGGTTCTTTTTAAAAAAGTATTATTAGAGCTTTACAGTAATACATGGCAGTTGGGTGCATCCCAACAAACTCAGACATGCATAAAAATCAATTTCAGTTTATGATCCCCCTTTTCACTCTTCCTTTTTCTTCCTGTTCTCTTTCCCCTTTTCCAATTCTGCTTCCTTCATTCCTAGGAGACATTCTTTCACTCATCTATTAATTTGTATTTGAATGGTTCTTTATGTAATCTTATCCTTCCCTCCCCCTTTCCTTTATTTCACTTCAGCTTCTGCATATGAGAGAAAACACTTGACGTTGAGTTATTAATTTCACTTAGCATGATAATCTCCATTTCCCTCCATTCACAGGCAATTGCAATAATTTCATTCCCTTTTTATGTCTGAGTAGAATTCTATTGTGTGTGTGTATATATATACATATATATGTATATATTTATAAATATATATTTCAATTTCTTAAGCTATTTATTTATTTATTTATTCATTTATTTATTTTTATTTTTATTTTTTTGCTGTGCTGGGGATTGAACTCAGGGCCTTGTGCTTGCAAGGCAGGCACTCTACCAACTGAGCTATATCCCCAGCCTTTTTTTTTTTTTTTTAGCTAATCATTTATTGATGAACATCTGGGTTGATTCCATAATCATAATTTAGGTATTGGGAATTGTGCTGCTATAAATGTTGACATGGCTGTGTTGCTGTAGTATGCCAATTTTAGATCTTTTGGAAAAATAACAAGGAGTGGGATAGCTGGGTAATATGGTGGTTTCATCCCTAGTTTTCTTAAGGAATCTCCATACTGTTTTCCAGAGTTTTCGTACTAGTCTGTAATCCCAACATCAATGTACAAATATACCTTTTTCCCCACAACCTTACCAAGTGTTTACTGTTGTTTGTATTCTTGATAATTGCCATTCAAACTGTAGTGAGATGAAGCCTTAATGTAATTGTTATTTGCATTTCCCTGATTGCTAGAAATGTTGGACATTTTTTCCTATGTTTATTAGCCATATGTGTTTCGTCTTTCGAAAAGTTTAATTTTTTTGCCCATTTACTGATTGGATTATTTTTTGGTTGTTTTTTGAGTTTTAGTCCATATTCTGGATATTAATCCCCTATCAGAGGGGTAGCTGGCAAAGATTTCCTCCCATTCTGTAGGTTCTCTCCTCATTTTCCTGTTCTTTGCTATGAAGAAGCTTTTAAGTCTGATGGCACTTTACTTATTTATTCTTGATTTTATTTCTTGAGTTTTGGGGTCTTGTTAAGGAAGTCAGTCCCAGCACCTGTATAATGGGGTGTTGACCCTGTGTTTCCTACTAGCAGTGGTAAAGTTTCTGTTCTAATTCCTAAGTCTTTGATCATTTCAATTTGAGTTTTATGCAGGGAGAGAGAGAGGGGTCTAATTTCAGTTTTCTACATATAGCTTTCCAATTTTCCCAGTACCATTTGTTAAAAATGCTAACCAGATGCAGTTGGTGGACGCCTGTAATCCCAGCAGCTTTGGAGACTGACGCTCCAAAAAGGATTGAAAAGTTCAAAGCCAACCTCAGGAACAGCAAGGTGCTAAACTACTCAGTGAGATTCTGTCTCTAAATAAAATATGAAAAAGGGCTGGGGATGTCACTCGTGGCTGAGTGTCCCTGAATTAAATCCCACTATCCCTCCCAGAAAAGTCCTGTCTTTTCTCCAATACGTATTTTGTCCCCTTTATCAAATATAAGGTATGTGGATTTGTCTCTGTGTCTTCTATTCTATTCTGATGGTCTTCATGTCTATTTTGATGCCAATACCATGCTGTTTTTGTAACTACAGCTCTGTAGTATGATTTCAGATAAAGCATCGTGATGCCTCATGCTTCACTTTTCTTGCTTAGTATTGCTTTGATATTCTGGGTCATTTATTCTTCCAAATGAATTTAAAGAAATATTTTTCTAATTATGTGAAGAATGTCATTGGCATTTTGATGAGAATCACATTGGATATGTATTATAGATTTTGGTAGTATGGTCATTTTCATATTAATTCTGCCTATCCAAGAACATGTGATATCTTTCCATTCAAGGTTTTCTTCAATTTCTTCCTTCAGTAAAATTCTGTAATTTTCATTGTAGATCTCTTTTACCTCCTTGGTTAGATCAGTTCTAAGTATGTGATTTTTTTTTTTTTTTAGTTTCTTTTGATTGGGGTGGATTTTTTCCTCAGCTGAATCACTGTTGGAATATAAGAAAGCTATTGATTTATGAGTGTGGATCTGTACCCTGCTACTTTGTTAAACTCATTTATAAACTGTAGTACTCTTCTTTTGGGGGGTATTTTGAACTTCTAGATATGGTATCTAATGGTCAGCAAACAACTTGACTATTCTTCTCCTATTTGTATCCCTTTGTCTCCTTTCTTTGCCTAATTGCTCTGGCCAATGTTTTGAGGACTGTATTAAATAGGAGTAGTGAGAGTGCATGGCCTTGTTTTGTTCCTGAATTTAGAGGAAATGTTTTAATTTTTCTCCATTTAGTATGATTTTGGCTTTGGCTTTCTAATAAATGGACTTTATGGTATTGAGGTAAATTTTTTTTGATTCCTAACTTCTCCAGGATTTTTAATATGAATGGGTGTTGGATTTTATCAAAGGTCTTTTCTGCATCTATTGAGATGATCTTGTGATTTCTATCCTTAATTCTGTTTAAGTGATGAATTACATTTATTGATTTCTGTATATTGAACCAACCTTGCATATCTGGAGTGAAACCCAGTTGATCATTGTGTATTATCTTTTTTATGTGTTTTTGAATACAGTTTGTTAATCTTTTATTGAGGATTTTTGCATCTATGTTCATCAGGGATATTGGTGTGCAGTTTTGTTTTGTTTTTCTCTTTCCCTTGATGTATCTTTGTCTGATTTGGGTATCAGGGTTATAATGGTTTCATGAAAAGTATTTTGAAATGTTCCCTCCCTTTCAATTTCAAAGAATAATTTGAGGAGAACTGGTGTTAGTTTTTCTAGTTTCATTCCATTATGATCTGAGAATTATATATACATATAATTATATATATTTTATATATATAATTTTATATATATATTGTATATATATTATATGTATATGTAGTTATATACATATATATAATTATATGTATATATAAGTATATATACATGGAATTATATATATATTTTTTTTGCTAAGGTTTGCTTTCTGGCCTCAATATAATCTATTATGGAAAAAGTCCCACATACAGCTGAGAAGAAAGTAAATTCATCCATTTTCAGGTGGAATGTTCTGTAGATATTCATTAGTTGCATTTGATTTATAATGCTGTGTAGGTTGCAGATATCTTAATTTTGATGATCTGTCCTTTGGTGATAAGGGTGTATTGAAATCCTCCAATGTTATTGTTTTGAGATCTATGCAGTATTTAATGTCATGAAGTATTTTTTCCATGAAACTGGGTGCATTGACATTTGGACATGAATGTTTACTATTGTTATTTCTTCTTGTATTTGTAGTGCCTTCTTTGTCTCTTCTGATTAATTTTTGCTTGAAATATACTTCGTCAGATATGAGAATAACTTCTCCTGCTTGCTTTCTTAGACCATATGCCTGGACTATTTTTTCCCATCCTTCTAACTTCAGCCTGTGGATGTCTTTTCTTATAAGTCTCTTGTAAACAGGATATAGTTGAATCTTGTTTTTTGATCCATTCTGTTAATCTTTTAATTGGGGAGTTAAAACCATTATCATTGTTAGTATGGTTATGTGTTTGTGGTTTCCTGCTATTTTTTTTTTGCTATATTTTATCTTGTCTTGATTCTCATTTAGTTGATTATTATTCTATTCAACTCTCCGTTTGTGAGCTTTGGGAATTTTTTGTTTTTTAGTTCCACTTATATAGTTTATCTTTGAGTATTCTTTGTAGTACTAGCTAGATGCTCATGAGTTCTTTTCATTTATTCTTATCATGAAATATTTTTCCCTTCTTGAATTTGAAACTGAGTTTTTCTTGATATTGTAACCTTGGCTAATGGTTGTTTTATTTTAGGCATTGTAATATTCAAGACCCTCCTTGATTTTAGGGCCTAAGCTGACTAATCAGAAGTGAGCCTTATTGGTTTCCCTCTAAATGTGACCTGATGTTTCTCTCTTGTAGCTTTTTAAATTCTTTCCTTATTTTCTAGGTTAGACATTTTGATTATATGTCTTCATGAGCTTCTTATTTGACTGGGTCTATTTGGAGTCCTTTAAGTATCCTGTATGGGAATGTCTATCTTGTTTCTGATATGGAGGAAGTTTTCTGTAATTATCTCATTGAAAATGTTCTCTATGCCTTTAGTTTGTATCTCCATGTTCTCTTCTATTCCAGTGATTTTCAGGTTGGGTCTTTTAAAGTTCTTGCACACAATTCTTGCATATTCCGATCAGGTTCCTTTTACTGTCTTCTGTGTACTCAAGACCATACAGCCAGTTTTCCATGCCTGAGGTTCTGTCTTCAAGGACTGAGGTTCTATTTTCTATGTAATATAATCTGTTAGTGATGCCTTCAAGAGAATTTTGATTGATTGTGTCTTTTCATTTCTAGGATTTCTGTTTATAACATTTCCACTATAACTATTTCTTCATTAAAGTGGTATTCCATCTTCTATAATTGCTCTCTTAATTCCTTCCTTATATCTTCTTTTAGTACATTGAACATTCAGATAATCAGTTTTTTATAATCTTTCTCTGGTGTTTCATTCATTGCACTCTCAGTGGGATCCTTTGTTGGGGCACTGTTTATTTTGGGGGCAGATTTATTGGCCTGTTTTATCATATTTTCAGAGGCCTTGGTCTTGCACACCAATCAGGTAGACTCCTATACCTCTTTTTTTGCATATATACTTTAGTGTGTAATAATCAGTGTGTAATAATCTTATTTGTTCTGAGATTTCTGTTTTTTGATGTATGCCTAGATGAAAAGAGATGGTACCTGAATTTCCTCTGGGATTATTCCTCGTTGGGTCCTTGCTGTTTATTTCAGGCTTTTGCCTCCTCACTTTTTTGAGCTGAAGTAATATCAGGAATTTTAGTTCAGCAGGAGAGGCTCTAACCTATGAACTTTTAGTGTCCCTTTAGGTTACCAGCACCTCTAGTAAAATATAAATGGCTCATAATCACACAAGGAAATAATCAATATA
>JAJEJO010004199.1:0-103710 GCA_020662805.1 Glaucomys volans
CAACCTACAATATCAGCCCATTGCTTTATAATTATGTCATATTAATTTTTGAAGCTAAAGAATTATTTTAACACAAACTAAAGCGATGTTCCACATTCTTGTAAATTTACTGATAAGACTGAACCTTCTGAAGAAATTTTTTGTGTTTGTGTGGTACTTGGGAGTGAATCTAGGGGCGCTTAACCACAGAGCCACATCCCCAGACCTTTTTGTATTTAGAGACAGGGTCTCACGGAGTTTCTAGGGGCCTCCCTAAGTTGCTGAGGTTGGCTTTGAACTCGTGATCCTCCTGCCTCAGCTTCCCAAGCCACGGGAATTACAGGTGTGCACTATCACACCTGGTTTCTTTGGAAGAATTTGATGTTATTCTCAAGATTAATTTCAGAGAGAGCTATGAGATTAAATAAGATGCCCTGCATCTTGTCTACTACGGCCCTTGTTTTAAATAATCCAAAGTTTTCTTTAAAATGAACTTCTAGACTCTTCCAATAAGGATGGAATTTCATTAAGGTCATTTAGTGTAATTGAAATCTATTTTTCTGTAAGGTATTTTTTCTTAGTACCTTGAAGGTATGTGTAAATAATTAAAACAAAATTATTACTCAACACTCTTTAACATCCATATAATCATTAGAGGAAAAAAAAGGATTTATCTGAAATACTATGTCCTTTAAATATTGTTGCACTTTTGACTTGGTGATTTTTAGCCTGCATTCCTCTAGTTTCTGGATTTCTGACATTTTTTAAAACTGATTCCCTAGAATCTTTCAACATTTCTTGAAATTTCTCTAAAGCTTTTCTTACAGAGATTTACTATTTTGACAGGTAATAAACAGTTCTTGAATTTATCGTGTTTTGAATTTGATGACTTTGGTTAGCTCTGACACATGCTTTTCTCAGTGATACATTAATAATTTTATCTTTGGATTGTTTTTGCATAATGCATATGCATAGTCATGTTACCAGTCTGTTCTGACTTCTGAGCAACAGGTACAGAAATAAGGCTTAGTAGTAATGAGTCTCTGAGAAAGAAGTTAAGTGAAGCAATGGCAGGTATTTTAATCTGAAAAGGGACATTAATTGAGATCTTAAATATTTATCTAATGAGACTTTTCTGAGGATCATCAATATTCAGCTTCTTAAGATTAATCAAATATCTGCAAGTATAGCATTGTGCCTTCATCATTTTCTTTCTCATGAGAAACGTAGCCTACTTACTGAAACATCCCTTGCCCATGACATGATATATACCTATACTGGTCAACATTTTTGATGCTGGTATTTAGCATATTAATTTTTTCTTTCAATTTGCTTGAATTTTTAAAAGCTATCTAAGTCATTTAAAACAGATAAACTAGCTCCATTCAGAGGATAATGCTGCTTTTGAAAATCGTTTATGAAAATGATAAAGGTATTAAATGATACTCAAGTCTAAGTACATACGACTGGCTTTCTTAAGAGCAGTGAGGTCAGCAAAGAGGGATAGAAGTCTTCTAGTTCAAGAACCATGTAAGTGGAGCTTTCCTGATAGAGGCAACTGACCTTTACCAGGTGGTGCTCCTTTCAAAAGTCAAAAGAGTGGGAGGAGTTCCATAGCACAAAGAGGGATGAATAAATTGTGAAGACTAGAGCCACACAGCCTAGAGACAGGTCAGTTCTTTCCAAAAGGATGCTGGCCATTTAGGAGTGTGAAAGCTAAAATTAGAATTTTTAAATTGAAAATGGAATTTGATGTAAAAGTAGACGGTGGTAATTTTGAGGTGAGAGCTGTGATTCAATGTAGGAGGGCAGGAGAGTAGACAGCTGTAGCTCAGAAAGGGAAAACACTGGTATTGTTTAGAGAAGAGAAAATCATTTACCAGTTTAATGCAATGTCAATGAATTTACGAAGAGAGAATTTTAAAACACCATATCCAAAGCCTGGTTTTAAGGAATGTAGGACGTGGCACATTCAAAAGTAACTTTAAAAAGTCTGTGCTTTGGGGTAGAAATTACTTTGTCAGTAAGGGAATAAAAAAAAGGTGTTTACAGTATAAATAACTGCGACATTTATAAAAATGCTTATGTCATGAACAGGCAGAAGTATCAGAGCTTCCATTGTAAAGTGTGGGCATCTGGAATTTATCACATTCAACAGAAAGACTCCACAAGTGTACTTTTACAAATAAATGCTTTAATAGCAGTCTTGTTATTCTTTAGTGATGTGTACAGGCTTCAGTAAAACCTGCTTACTGGTTTAATACCTTTTCTTTATAATAGTCTAACTGTATACAAGTTGATTTATAGAAAGAAAAACTTAGGCTCCAACTTCTAGAATAACTCACTGGAATGATTATGCATTTTTCTAGGCAAAAACCCGATCTAGGGAAACCACTCATCCTTTCTGTTCCCAGCCCATACAGTATTCTCTTGTGTCCTTTTGTTTTTTCAATATCCTGACCTGATATTTGTAGGTATAATTCAGGTCTTGCTAATGACATTTAAAATCACATTGAAGGTTAGGAGGCATCCAAATTACACACTGTAATTTTCTTGTTTATCATCACAGCAAGTTTTTGAGTCAGAATGTTAACACACTTTTATCCCCAATCATAGGGTCTTGAAATATGAATGTATATTTTTCTTTATTTGACTAGTGACAGATATAGATCTCTAATTTTTTCCAAGGATGTTTTATTTTCAGTAATCATGAATTCAAGATGAAAAGAAAACAAGGAAAATACTTTTTCCTGGAGTCCATTTTTCACCCTTGGTAAAGTGGAATCTCCCTAGATGCTATAAAATCATGGAAGTATTAAAATCAGGATTTTTCTTCGTACATGTAAAAATGATAATGGAAAAGGGGTTACAGAAGAAGGAAGGGAACTGGTGGGAACTGACTATAGGGTCCCTCTTCTACATTCTGTATAGGTTGTTCTCACTTTTCATATTTCAAAGGGCACATGTAGGTATCATTCAATATGTCTCTTCTATTTCAGGGGAATTGTAAAGTAGACATTTGTTTTGCCCCAGTTTAAAGTATATCAGAAGGTTTTACCACAATGAGGCTTTCTCTTCATTTTCAAATATCATCATTTATATTCAGAAACATAATACAGCTAAAATGCTAACTTTAAAAAATTTAACATGAGTAAGTTATTTTCAATTATTAAGTAACTTTCACTTTCATTTTAATGTAATACCTGATGTAAAATCAAAAAATGTGGAATTATGGATGAGAATATAAGAATATTCCTCGATCTTACTGAGCAAGTATTTATCATTCCAAGGAAGTTGCAAATCCTATTTTTACATAACTCAGTTGTAATTTGAAAATTTCATAATCATGTTGCTATATAATAACTGAGCTCTATTTAGGACTTTTTCTACACCAGACACTGAACTGACATTTTCCATATTTTAACTTATATAATCCTTATAGCAACCTTATGGAGTAGCCAAATAATTACCATATATTGCAGAAGACACTGAGACCATAAGTTAACACCTCACTGAAGTTAGTTTTTAAAGGTAGAGTGAAGGAAAACAATTCAGGTCTTTCTGACCAAAAATGCAAGCTCTTAAAACCATTTTGCTCCTACAACAGCTCATAAGATATTATGTAAGCACTTCATTTTGTTCTTATTGGGTTTTTTTTTTTCACTTTGTCCTATTTTATTTTCTATTATTTACTTTTACTGAAATTTATTTTTAAACCCATACACTAAATATAAAAGTTGAACACATTATCAGGGTACCATGTTAATATATAAACTGCGTAAAGTTTAAATCAGGTTAAACAAATTTGTTTCCTCAAACATCTGTCATTTATAGTGAAAACTTTAATACAACTGAAGGAGAAAATCAAGTAAAATCTTTTCACATTTTATAAGTGATTTCTGAATTATCTATTTAGGGAAAAGCATAGCATAGATGTGAAAAATACTGGTTACTTAACTCTCCAGTGCACACTCATCCCTTCTTGCTTATTAACATTACTTGATTTTACTGAACATGCCAATGTGTGAATATAAGAAGAATATATTTCTCAGCAATTTTTGTGGGTGATTGTAGTTAAATGAAAGCATTTTATACAATGAAATGTAACCAGAAATAATTGGGTCGGCTTTGGAGATCTTTAAAGGAGGCATTTCACCTTGAATGCACCTTTTATAACCTTTGCTTTCTTCCTTCATCTAGAAAGAAAGAAAGAAATGATACATTAAGGGGCAGCATTTTTGAGATAATGAAGAAAAAAATCAGTAAATCCTTAAAGATGGCAGAGTTTAAAACACCTATCTACCATTGAATTTCACTATCTATGAGGAAAAAAAGAAACTATTCTAAGAGTTAAAAATTGTTCCTGGGTGCCTTTACCAGCAATTGAATGGAATTTCAATTTGATATAGTATATAAAATTCAACACATAGAGAAATTGCTTTTTTCTTAAATAATGTTGATTTGAATTGTTTGTTTTCAAAGACCCTTAGAAGTAAAATGAATTTCATGGCAAAAGAAAATTGTATTATTAAGGAAAATGCTTTCCCTTATAGCTAAACATATATTTTATTTTCAAATTAGAATAAGAAAATGGTTTTAGAAAGGGAGTATGTAATTTGAAAATTAAACTGTGCTAAGCATATAAATATTTCAATTGTGTAGTCATTTCATGATTCCAATAAAATTTTAGTATAAGGGATAGTTTTTTTTTTTTTCAATGCTGAGGACTGAATAAAGAACACATTTTTTAGAGAAAATCTAAAGCAATCCTAAAATCATATCCAAGTGAACAAACAAAACCATTGAAAAGAAAAAGTCATTTATGAAAATGTAAAATGAAGAAAGGAAGATATGAAAGAAGTAAAAAAAGCATATACTAATTCACTGCACAAAAAAATGAAATATGTTTATCTTAATTGAAAAAATATATCAGTACCATGAATTGGTCCATTTTAATTCAATTAGTGTATTTTATAATATATAGGAAAAAGAAAATAAGACCACATATTTTAATCTGTTTTATTTTACTAATAGTTATTATATTTCTTTAGCAAAATAGAGCCAAGGTGAGCTTTTATATAGAGAGATAAATTCTGAAAACAGGATATGCAGTTTCCTATTTCTATTGTTTAGAATGAAAATCATGATATTTTTAAAGTTTAACATAAGTAGGAAATGACTTTCTAAACTAGAAAAAGTTTGCCAATTGAAGTTCTGGAGGGAAAAATCTTTTTTTTTTTTTTTTTTTTTTTTTTTTAAGAAATAGAAAAAACAAATGCCATGATGATTCTGTTAGATATATTTGAAGTGGGGATAAGGAGGTATGGAGAGAGGAATAATCAAAACTGAATAAGAACTGAAATTGGAAAAGTAAATGTTGACTATTTTCAAACAGCACCTATGTATAGAACAATAAATCTGACTACTCAAAAACTCAGTTCCAGTTTTGCCTATAGCCTGATTGTTTTTTCTCCTTTTTACTATCAAAGATATAGGTGTTTATCAAAACTGAAGTTTCAGACATAACCCCCTAAGGGCATTCAATTACTTTCTTCTTCTGCAGCTTGCTACTTGGAGATGGAAATTGATTGACAGATGACTCTGGAGTACAATCCTCCAGGCCCAGTGGTGTACCTCCAGATTGAATCAATGTTGAGACTTTCAAGACATTTCAAGGACACCCTGGGGGGACCTAATTGAGCTCCAGGGGATTGGGCATAATTCATTTTCAACTATCAATAGCTCCCAGTCTGAAGAAATATACTTAGACCCAGAAACAGCTTGAAGAAGTAACAGAAGGCAAATCAGGTCTGGATTCCTACTACATCAACATACCATTGCAGGACACAGAGGAGCTTCATGCTTTAGACAGTGGGCTTGTGTTACTCTCGCTGGATTGTCCATCTTTATTAATCCACCTGCTGCTATAACGAAGTATCAGCAGCCAAGTAATTGAATAGTTGACAGTAGTTGAGTAGTTTATAGACAGCAGTTTATTTTTCACCATTCTGGAGGTTGAGAAGACTAAGATCAAGGCAACAGAACATTTGGTAGTAACTGCTTTTTGGTCCATAAGTGACATCTTAATGTTCTGTTCTCATGGTATAGAGGAAAAAGGAAGCTCTGTAAGTCTCTTTTATAAGAGCAGTAATTTCATTCAAGAAACATCTGCCCTCATGACATTATCACCTCCCCAAAAAAACCAGTATGATACCTATACATTGGAAACTAGGCTTCAACCTAAGAATTTTGGTAGATACTCACATTTAGACAGTAGTCCTACTATACAACAATGACTTTCAATTAAATCGATAGTGGATATTTCTCTGACTTAAGTGTCCTTCTGTTTCTCACTAAAATTCTGCACATCCTTCAAAATCTAACTCTAAAACTACATTTCCTGAGAAGTTTATCCTAGATTCCACATCATCCTCTTCATTCAAGACTCCTGTCAGGTTTTCTTATTGGCACTTATATTGGATATTTTATGTAAGTGTTTGCTTACTTTTTGTGACTGCTTACTGACAAGGAAAGACTACTTTTGATGACCGCAGAAAATGTGTCCCAGAGATTAGCTATGCATTATGAAATATGACTTACTATTTACTAGAAGTTATAGAAATTCCTCCTAGGTCTGATTCATGTGCTTCCAGATGTCTAGAAAGCACAGATATACCAGTCTTGTCATAGTGCAGCACAAGAATTTCCCAGTTCAGCTACATTCTAGTTTCTGGAAATGGCTCTGAGAGTGAAATTAGCATATGGCCAATTTGCTGGATGCCCAGAGGTTCCTGGATCATGCTGACACATCTTTATCTACTCATTAGGATTATGGCTTGAAATTTGGTTTTCTTGAGTTTATGCCTATTACTCTTGAAATTATTACAGATAAACAGTTCATTCACATTATGCTGTACTTTCTCCTCCTATGAAATGGATTAATTAAGGCTAATCTAAAGGCATGCTTAGAAAATATGTTGACCTTCATCAAATTATATGTAATGTGTTCACAATGGGCAAGAAAAAGGAAATGATCTTCTGGTTACATAATATCTTTGTTATTACTATGGCAACATTTAAAGCAGTATGCAGATGATTGATACACATGCATACACATACCTGTTTGTGTGTGTATTTGATTTTATAGTTTTTGTATATTGATAACTGCCCTTTCAGGAAAATTTAAACATCTTTCTACCACTGAAATCAGCATTTTTCAAAAGCTCTTCTTGTTGCTATATGAATGAAATTAAAAATTGCCTTTTGTTTCCAATTAAGAAATCTATGCAGTGGGTAAATTCTGACCTTACTGTCAGATAAAACTGTGCAGGTCTTCATGATTTGACATTCATCTGCTTACTCTTAAAAACTCCCAGATTACAAAAAAACCCTCAAATCAGAAATAAGACTCATGGCTGGTCCTATGTGATAATCAGAATTCTGAGCCTCATTTGCCATCATTTATCCATGCCCAACAATTCTGCTTGGTAGAAGAGTATAATGGCAAAGAGAAAATAAAACTTCTGGTCAATTTCTTGTTGGTGTGTAGAGCAGGTATCAGAGAGAAATGGAAATTTATGCTTGACTTGAAGAAGAAATAATATGCTAAATACTTTCTGATGTTGGCATTCTTAAGATTGCTAAGTGACATTTAAAAACCTTGGCATCATTGGAACAGTGAGTGCCGCTGAAAGAAGTATAGACATTATTTTAAGTGTCACTGTTTCAGAGATATTGGGAACCTGTGGGCACTGGCTCATAAACATCAGCATGTTCAAGTCTTTAGGGCAGATCAAGAGACCTAACTAACTGTGAGAACAAAGAAAAGTCTCCATATAGGTGGAATTTAGAGAACTAATGACTTTTGGGGTTACCAGCACCCCAGTAGAACAGATTCCTGCTTAGAGGTGTGAACTTGCTGGGAAAATAAAAAGTCTGAAAATAATCAGTAAGGAACAGAAGACAATAGACAGAAAATAGTTTTAAAAGCAGGTGTCCTTCTTTTAAAACAGGGTCTTCCAGCCCTAATAAGAACTGGAACTAAACGATGATAATGGCCCAAATCCTTCATTTAAGGGGAAATACATCAAATTCTCAGTGTGGCAGACTTCTTAAGGAAAATAGGAAATGAGAATGGGGAAAACAAGTTGTTTGGGACTTGGCAGGTTATGCCCATCTCCCCGCTGCTGTGTATGAACCTGGGGCTCTGGGCTAAGGTAGGGCGTCAGCATGATCTGGGCTTTCTTGAACCTAACCAGGGAATTTCACAGAGAAGTTCCCAGAAAAGTAGCCTCTCTGCCTTATGATGGTTCAAACAAACCCATAATTTATACAAGGCTTCCAACAAATGACCATAGCTTGGAGAATAAATTTCTGCACACTGTTGTGAAAGACAGCCTTGGGAAACCACTAGAGATAGAGAATTAGGTAGATTACACACACACAGATATTAGACATAGATAGCAGGTAATTGAGGCTTAGAGACATAAAGTTTGCATTAATTAGTGACTTAAAATGTGAGCAAAAGTGGAGATTGTGTAAGACAAAACTTATATTAAATTTAACTCAGGAATTGCAAACACAGGGGTTGATATAGAGAATTAAATAAAAGGTAAATTACACAAATGTATATTCATACATATAAATAATTTATGTACAATGTATTTAATTAAATCCCCAAAGTATGTTTGTTTATGTGTACATATGTGTATAAGATATATATGTATAATATATGTTATATATGCATATACATATATGTATGTGAACGGAAAAGGAAAAATGCTCAGACTAGATAGAGTAAGTAAGTTCAAAATGATGCAACTATCTTTATTTCAGATCACAATCTTATAAAAGCAAGGTAACCTGAATAGGCTGTAAAATTATTTTTCTTGTATTTTGAGATCTTATTAACACTTTGACAAAAGGTAACTCTAAGGTAACTGTGAGTTTAAGTATTCTGGACTATGGACATTTCTGGCTGGCAGCCTTAAATAAGCAAATCATTTTCTTTTTTTTTCTCTAATAATTTTCATCATAGTTCAAAAGTAAGATTGTTTTTTGTTAAATATTTATGGTCAATTATAGTGGGTAGGAAATTGTTTAAATAATTGACTTATGATCCTATTTTCCTTAGTTACCAAAGAAATTTTCCAGAGAAAAAGAAGAGGTAGTGGAATAGTCACCTCTTTGTAAAGAATGTAAGTAGACCTCTGGGTAAACTAACCAAAGACATTTGTGAAGAGAACCATTTTTACCTATTAAATCATCTTAATAGTATGTTTCTGGTTTAAGCTTGTGCATGATAAATTCACTTAAGATATAGGGACTTATGAAACAGCTCTTAGAGAATGTTGCATAAACTCACTGCTCTTAAAAATATAAAATGGCACTGCTCTATGAATCAAATTCTCCTTGCTCTAGTAGATGACTAATAAAACTCCCTGGAGACCTCATTTCCTAATCGGGGTCAGAGAACACAAGTGCGATGTGGGAAGGGAGGGTCTTGAGTACCACCTGTGAAATCTTGCACTTTTGCTTGCTGTTTTTGTACTTCTTCAATGAAGCTTGATACTGAGTAAGATCTTTAATGCAAGGTAATTTGATTGCACACTCTGATTATTTATGTCCTCTCAGATTTGTGTTCTAAGCAAGATTGTCTGTCAGCTCAATGAATGAAAATCTTTCATTAGGAAAAACAAAGGGATTGAAAAATATTAGATAAAATAATGAACGTTATAAAGAGAGTTGAGGTAAATTAGTAGGGATAAATCTTACCAATAGAATATGGAAGAAGTAGACATGGACTGGCATCAATTAGCTAAGTCAATTGAGAGCAAATATAAGGTAAAAGGAAATGCAGCAGAAGCAATATATTTATCTGCTATTTTACAGCTCTCAGTAAAATCTACATCAGCACTGTCCAATAGAAATATAAATGTGAGCCATAAATACAAGCCATATTTGTAATTTAAAAATTTCTAGTAACCACATTTAATTAAGTTAAAGGAAACAGGTGAAATTAATTTTAATTTTATAATTTATTCAATGTAATGCTTTCAAAATATTATTTCACTATATAATCAATATAAAAATCATTAGTATGCTATACTCTATTAATAATTTCATACTGAGACTTCATAACCCAGAATGTATTTTATACTTTTAATGCATCTCTATTAAGACTAGCCACATTTCTAATGCTCAAGCTGTGCTCAATATGTGGCTTGCAGTGAATGTATTGGATAGAGCAAGACTAAACTCTGGAAGGAATAAAGGAGAGAGAGATGAGAGTGAAAATCTGTAAGACTTTTCTACCACTGGAAAAATCCTGTGCTTTTTTTTTTTCTTGCTGAAGAGGTATACATTCACCAGCAAATTGTAGCAAATAAGACCATTGATTGCCCCAAACACTTCCAGATTACAAAGTGAGGTGACTATTGAAAGTTGAATGCATTCTATTAAACATCTCAGACATTATTACAGCTGACACTTGTTGAATCACTACTTGCATAGTTTCTTAGTCTTACTAATCAGGAAGGCATTTTTTGAAACTTAGTACTGAACAAAAATCATTATTTAGGTGAGGACAGGAGTCCACAGAAGCATCAAGCTTTTGTGAGCAGACGCAATGCATCTAGATGGTAGAGTAGGGATCTACGGAAGAACCCATGTGCTTAGACAGACTGAAATTCAAGGGTAATGAACAGTCCCATCTTCCATCCTTTGCCTCAAACTTAATACTCCTTCTCAAGAGTCTGGAATACTATTTCTATAGATAATATTAGACTGGTTTTTCATGAATAGATATTAAATTAACATATATTCATTTAACTTGTTGACATGTAGATATGTGGGGTAAGGCTGGATCTCTACAGTTTTACGCACTGGGTATAACTTATTTCTTGTGAAGCCAGATTCTATGAAAGCATATATTATATTCTGATACTAATGCCCTCTCTGAGGAGCAGGTGGCAATGATTTTCTCCCATTCTCTAGGCTCTCTCTTCATATTCTTAATTGTTTCCTTTGCTGTGAAGAAGCTGTTTAATTTTCAGCTATCCAACTCAGCATTATATCCAAAAGATTTAAAATCGGCATACTGCCGTGATGCAGCCACATCAATGTTTATAGCAGCAAAATTCACAGTAGTCAATCTATGGAACAAACCTAAGTGCCCTTTGACAGATGAATGGATAAAGAAATCATTGTATATCTATATATGTGGAGTATTAACCTTAAAGAAGAATGACATGGTATTTGCCCATAAAGGATGGAACTATGGTACTTAGTGAAATCAGCCAGTTCACAAAAGTCAAAAGTCAAATGTTTTCTCTGATATGCAAAAGCTAATCCAAAATAACATCTGGAAAATATAGAAGAAAGATCAGTGTAGTGGACAAAGGGGACCGAAAGGGAGGGAAGATGGTTAGGATGAGGAAATAACCATGGAATGAATCTGACCTACTTTTCCTATGTACATGTATGAATATACCACAGTGAATCTCACCATCATGTATATCCGTAGGACACTAATTAAAAAAAAAAACTGTAAGTATCAGCAAAGATATCAGTAGAATAGAGAGAAGGGAACAGGGGAAGGGAAGAAGAGAATGATCTCATATACCAGAATTCTCAGATGTACTGAGGTGTGTCTTCTATCCACTATCCTAGTCCCTGGGAAAGTATCATTGAAGGAAAAATTTCATTATTATTGGCCAGAAACAACACTGTTATTTTAAATTAAATGTATTTGAAAAGTAAGTAAATTGTCAAATTCTGTGCCTCAGAGAGAGATTGTGTATCAATGTATATCAATGGGTTTATTTGTTCAGTAACAGAAGTAAATAAAAATCTGACATATCAATTATAAACCATGTGCCTAAAAGTATTTTGGTATATTTCCTAGCAGTTTATTTAAAGATTCTATTTAACAAAGTGCCTATGAAAGGCTGGCAATACAACTCAGTGGCAGAGTGCTTGTTCAGCAAGTACAAGGCCCTGAATTTGACCCCCAATACTGCAACAAATAAAATCAATAAAAATTAAATAAAATTAAAATGCCTATGGAAACAATTAGCTGACAATCATGAATTTGGTCATTGAAAATCATACTGGAAAATGTCTCCATCAAGGCATGTACATAGATACAAGTAACAGTGATTGATGGAGGAAAATGAGTAGAGGAGCTGGTTAAAAATTTCACAATGACAGTCACAGATATGTGACCAAATACTGCAGTGTAAGGTCATGATAGCAACCTTAATAGACAGATTTCATGTCCCCATGTAATGACTCAAATCTTGATGGTCACCTGGAAGTTAATAGGCGTATTATTTTGGATGTTGTCACAGAAAATGTATAGTATCAAAAAAATGTGATTCAAATTAAGTCCAGATGGTAATTAAACCAGAAAAAGTTAAAGCTTCTGTCCTGTGATCAATTTGTTCCACTATTGGTGGGTGAGGGGACACATTGGAGGAAAGGAGAAAAGGCTGGTGTCCTGGTATAACCTCCTTACAAATGTGATAACTGAACTTCCTAGTAAAGGGATTATTGATGCTAGTCATTATCTATGCAATGATTTTAACAGATGTCCCAACCAAACATTACTCATGGAGAATGATACATAAACTGTGCAACTCTCTGGGGTATAAAACATAGATGTTTGATGATCTAAACTCTTACTCTCTGGTAACCTGTACACCTAGAAATAGAACAGACATCTTTTCTATTATGTTGGGGCAGAAAGGTCAAGTCTGATGTGGAAAGCAAGGGTCTAGGGAGTGACAAGAGATGACCCAGATCTCTTCCTGCATTGTCTGGCTTTCTGATTGCTTCATCTTAAAAGCTTTCGTAAAGCCTGATATGAGATGAATTCCCTTGGGAGATTTTTAGATTGGAGAGTTCTGGGTTCTGGAAACATTGATTTGCTGAAAAAAATTCTATATTAAAAAGAAATTGATGTTTAGATTATAAACTGCTATTATTGCATATGGATTTCAAAATTTAGTTTCATTTTTCTATTTTTTTACAGATATTTGATGTTTTCTTTATGTTTTGTGTTGCCTGTAGGAGGACAATATGAAAAAATTGGAGTTGAGGTAACCCAGTAATCCGGTATAGAAAGGGAATAAATGCCAGAGAAACCTGGGAAAGCCGCTAATTGAGAGAAGCAGACTGAAAATAGGCACCTGACTGAAACCTTTCTGACTTTCATTGAGCAGAATAAGAAAACTGAGTGGGGTAAATGGTTCTCTCTATATATTTAGATAGATTGTGGAGCATTAATTTCACTGTAGAATCAATAGGTTCACTTGAAAATGTGAAAGGTTCCCACCATTAAAAGTTTATGGGGTAGGGACAGATTTGAAGCACTTCCTAAGACTGCTGTTATTTGTTTCATATATTGTAACCTTTACACAGTGAACTTAAATAGACAAATGCCTTGAATTAATTAAGATGGGGACTAGAAGATGAATTTATTCTGTAACTGTGTTCTTAAGAAAACTTAATTGTTATTCTCTAATGTTCAATTTTTGAGGGCTTTATGGTTAAAATGCATATGTCATTTTGTGGGTAAAGATGCCTCTTATAATCGATAAGAAATGGACAAAAACAACTCAAGAAGGTTTGGGTACGATCTTTCTGATACTTGATGCTATTGATTTTCTTCCTTTATGGGCATAGTTATATTCCTGGTTGAAAGAGTTTGACTTTTAACTCAGACTTAAAATTTCACTGAATTAAAAGTGAAGAACAGAAAGTGAGAAAATGTGGCTTTTGGTTAGAGTGTAAGTTTCATTTTCCCTTTGTCCTTCATTCTTTCTCATATGCCAATTGATGGTAAATATTAGGTATTGCTTCTCTGAAAATCTATCATCTAAAAAAAATTATCATCTTTCTTTGTAATGCATCTGTGCTTTCCACTTGGATAATATAATAGGGTTTGGGGTTGCCATTTATTTTTTGGAAGATATTTCATCCTGGGGAAGGTATGGGATACAGATTTGGTTGGTACTTCTGTGCATTTCATTGCTTTTGTTCTCTTTGATGTCCTTTTACCTTGAGACTACCTTTCTTACCTTTGGTGTGTCAATCTAAAAAATTTGCATTCAGAGAATCTAGAAATTTTTCAATCTATTTCTGCCAACTGTATTCAGTAGTTGCTCAGGGTATCATGCCTTATACTAAAAATTGTCACCTAAAGAGGTGTTTTCCTCTTGAACACCTTTTCAGTATACCTCTTTTGCAAATCTATGGCAGGAGTTAGTGAATGGCTAGGAGTTTGGGTTCTCAGAATTGTGGTCCCAGCCAACTATGTGTTTATCCTAATCCACATTGTAATTTATTGCCTCCTATGACTCCATCTGTTTGGGTTGGCTGGTCAGCCAGGGTGAGTAAGTGAAGTAGCACTCCTATATTCTGGCAAACATTACATCATTTCATGAATATGTGGAAAAGACAGGGTGAGTGCCCCTTTGTAATACTTTCTTTTCTTGATAGCAAAAAGGCTTAATCAATGCAGAGAAACACTTGCTGGTTGGCAATGAAGCCAGTATCATTGATTTAAGAATTCAGCAGTAACAGATACTGCTAGGGGTCTCTCTTGCATCAATTATTATGGAAGTCATGTCTTTAAATTTAAAAAAATCATATCTCTTAAAGCAATTTTAGTTGCTGGTGATAACACAGTTGTAAAACTTATCCTTTGAGTAAACAAAAGGTAAGAGACTGTGAATCTTGTTTTTTTATAAGAACTTACCAGGTTGCTAAGATAACTTTAAATTTCTAGATTCATCAGATGTGGACAGCTAACATCTGAAACTTACACTTAACAGTAGTCATTTCAACTGTAGTGCAGTGTGTGGGAGAGGAAAAAATGCCACTAATTATTTGCTTTATTTAAACAAGATTTTAGAGTATGTTTTGTTTTGTAACTCCTGCTTTTCTTAGTAACCCTGAGTAATCTGCTATGGAAATGAGAAGAATTTAGAAGGAGTAATTATATAGATTACCAAAATGAATTTTTTAGTAAGAGAAGTGATACAGACCCAAATAATTCTGATTTAGTTTTGCTAATTAATATCAAAATACTTTGAATTTTTTAAAACTAAAATGCAATGGAATCTATAGTATTCCTAGGACTCCAAGTACTCTTTGCAATCTTGTATTTTCCTACTCTTTTATCATTTCAGAAATAAGTCAAGACATGACTCCTTCCTTTTACTGTCTTACCCGTTTCTTTGGCTGTGAGTTATCAACCTCTTTGGGATATGTATAGGGAATATAATACTATCCAAAATCCTAAAATATTTTAATAAGAATGACAACATACAAATAATTTTCATCAAATATATTTTGAAAAATGGAAAGCTAATAAAATCTATAAGAAGATAATGACATGCTTTAGATGACATGGTGTTTAATAACTATGTTTTACTGAGCACTATGTAACATTATCTGTCAGTATTGCACATGTATTTTTCGTATTCCATTCTCTTTGTGTAGGTATTATTGTCTCAAGTTTGCAGAAAGCAAATATGAGACTCAAATAATGTAAAATAACTCACACCCACTCACACAGTAAAAGTCATGGCTAGGTATCAAATCAAGCTGCATCTGCCTGAAACACATAATCTTAAGCACCACCCAGCAAGGCCTGGAATAACAATAAATATTGCATGTCATCAGCAGTTTCAAAAGATCAAGCTACTATGTAGATACACTTGACTGTCTTATAATTTAGTATTAATGATTTGGTATGGAAAATACATCTGTTCCACATAAAACAAAATGATACTGTGGGACAAATTTCTTGAGAATTAACCCTAATATACATAATTGGTTCAGATTTACAACCACCTATATTTAATTTCTATATTCTGAATATCTTTGAAAAAATTTTATTTTCTAATTTTGTTTCATCTTAAGAAAATGTCTTTCTCTCCCTTGCCTTACCTGCTATTAATAACATCACAAGGGGTCAATGTCCTTGACTAACTCTAAAACACTGGCACACCATTAATTAGAAATTAGAATAATCACTAATGTTATTGTTCTTGTTTTTCCTTCTAATAATATAAGGACATATTTCCTTATTGCTAAAATGACGCAGAAATAACTTGAGAAAAGCTAAGACTGGGCATTATTCTCTGAAAGTAATTGTAAATTGTTGCATTAAATGATAATAGTGTCACAAATCTCTTACGCTTTATCTTGATGTACTCTTTGCTTCTCCATATATATATTTAGAGAACTGGTGATTTTATTTTTCAATAATTAAAGGTGTCCTAATTTAAGTGCTTTATTAATATTTAACTTATGCCCTAATTTAAACATATGGGAGTTGAATCGAACCCAGAAGCACTCTGCCACAGAGGTACATCCCCAGCCCCACTGCCCATGTTTTTCAGTTGAGATAGGGTCTTGCTAAGTTGCTGAGGCTGGCCTCAAACTTGGGATCTTTCTGCCTCAGCCTCCAGAGTAGCTGGGATTACACGTGTGTAATACTGTGTCTGGATGTTGATAGTATTTCTTAAATGGATTTAAATTAATTCTCCAATTTTGCACCCATAACTACCTTGTAAAGTAGACAAAGAATATCATGTTATTCTTGTTTGGAGGTGAAATAATAATAATTTAAGATAAGCAACATGTATTTTAAGATCTACTTAAATTTAAACTTTATTAAGCTTGAAATAAAAGTTATTCACTCTGTAGTTCCAATTTTAGTTTTCACAGCTTCATTTCCTTTATCATTTGCAAAGATTATATGGTTTTATAACTTGACTTTGTTTTCTCCTAACACTGGACACGTGTTCCTGCCATAGGCTCTGGTGAATTAAGTCCTACCATTTCTTTTCCTGGAGTGCCTTCTTTACCTAGGAAAACTTACTCATCTATAAACTGATTCATCTTCATATTTCCTTCAAGCAGAATTTATCACTCATTCATGTATTCTGATGAAATTTGAAATGAAATTTATTTTCTGGTTCATGTATTCAAAATTACTTAACAAATGCTTTTTGCTTTTTAAATGCCATCTGCAATGGGAAACACAATTACTAAAGAAATATATAAAATCGTGCCCTAACAAGTTTCCTGTGTTCATATGACCACAGTTGCTTTATAGGATATGCTGTTAACCCTTGCCTCTTCCTGAATGTGTTGAGAGTGTATGGGACTTAGGGGCTGGAGTCTCTTACTTATCTTTATATTTCCAGCTCTAAACATACCTGTCAATTAATAGCTAGTTAATATATTTTAAATTTTTAAATGAACACTTACTAGCTTTTTAAATGATCTACATCTCAAAAATAATGAAATGAGAAGTAAAGCAGATTTATTAAGTTATGTACTCTCATTATATTATACAGGCTCCAACATTAACAGACAATTAGAAGACTATTAGATACAATAGTCACCTCACAAATCTGTGATAGAATAATATTTTGAATGCAAAGGATGAAATGTACCTTTACATTAAAAATTATTCTGTTTTATTCTAAAACATTACATTGAATATCTAACTTAATGTCAAGTATAAAATAGACATGAAATAAGGAGCTGCTGTTCCCTTTATTTGCTGACATTACATCCCTAATGAACCTATAAATTTGGGGACAAGATCCATGGGGAAGGGGTTAATTGGTTTAGTTTGTTTCATGAAATGTCAAGTTCCAGAGAGATGTCAGGAACTACACTTTTGGCCAGCTTGGAGACTAGATCTGATCGTAGGGGTCAATAAGCAAAGAGTATGTACTATTCCCAGAAGGGAAAAAACAGAACAGAAAAACAAACTCCCCCTTTAAATAACACTCTCTAATTCCAAAAGAAGTAAGTACATACACCTTCACATTTGAATATCATATGATGGCAAGGAAGGAGACAACGTAAATGTTAAAGATTTTTATACAAATTAGGATGCATTAGTTCTATTGTTATAAGCAAATGATTACTGAACACCTAAGCAATTGGATATTTGAGCTGTATTTATACACATTGTGATACTGGCTCATGCTAATTCTTGTTGTGCAAGCTAATAAAACCTTCAAACTTCAATATAAGAAGGCAGCATTATTTGTTTCCCAGTCATCAGATTGAGATAAAAATCTATAAGCAAATTTTTCTACTACTCAAATATTAATAATAGACAAAATTTGGAACAAATTAAAGATATTCAATATTAATGCAAAAAGCAAGAAGTATTCAGAGCATTTGTTAATATTCAGATTGGTACAGTAGTTTATTTTTAAAAATCAAAAACTCCTCTATTATTATGATGTATTGAAAATGGTCAGTTTGTATATTGCTGGTTGGAAGGGAGGCAAGAATGGTGGAAGGATAGATAGCATAGAGGGAATGGAGGGGTGGGGGGGCAAGAATAATAACAGAATGAGACAGACATCATTGCCCTGTGTACATGTATGAACGCACAGATGGTGTGACTCTACTTTGTGTACAACCAGAGAAACAATAGCTGTACTCCATTTGTGTTCAATGGATCAAAGTTAAATGAATAAAAAAAATAAAAAAAATAAAAATAAATTAAAAAAAAAGAAAATAGTCAGTTTGTATAAACACCACAATTCATGGTTCATGGGTAAAATTTTTCTTTTCCTGAACAGAGTAGTTTTTGCAGGTAGCAGTCTCCTACTTCATTTTAAGCAGAAGGCACCATGTACAGAGATTTTATACAATAATTTCTCCCTCCAGAGTAAATTCCCAACAGTTTATTCCCAATTCCCCACTCTACTAAACACTAACTTTGTTACCCACTTTCTTGTTACATCTTGAATTTGGTTCAACGTGACAGCTCCTAATCAGAACACATTCTCCCTATGACTATTGCACTAATATCTAGGTGACAATTTGGGAAACTGGGGAGTGCTTTACCACACTTACTCCTTACTATCATGGCATTTCGACACAGATATTTCTACTTACATTTGAATTCAACATATTGAATTTTCATTAATAGGAAAAAAGAAATATATTCCTCAAATATTTCCCTCTCCTACATTATCAGTTAATATATAGAGGATTATGAGTATGGTGGGAAAAAGGAGGAGGCAGAGGAAATAAGTAAATCAGTACAGGTAAGCAGAGTAAGGATAAGAATGTGTCATAAAATTCACTCACATTACATAAAAATATCCAACACAGATTTGGTTCTTTAGTTTATAATAACTATGTTTGGACTTTCCAGCCACCAGACTTGTGAACCAAATAAACCCTTTTTCTTTATATATAACCTGGTATCAGGTATTTTGTTAAAGCAAAAAAAAAATGTACTAAATCAATAAATAAGATGGCATCAAACTGAAAAGCTTCTTCATAGCAAAGGAAACAAGAGAAACAAAGAGAAAACCTACAAGATAGGAGAAAACCTTGCCACCTGGCTCTCAGGTAGGGCATTAATATTCAGGATATAAAAAGAACTAAAAAAACTTGACACCATAAAAACAAATAACCCAATCAATAAATGGGCAAAGGAACTAAACAGATACTTTTCAAAAAAAGTAATATGAATGGTCCACAAATACATGAAAAAATGTTCAACATCTCTAGCAATTAGAGAAATACAAATTAAACTACACTGAGATTTCATCTCATTCCAGTCAGAATGGCAATTACCAAGAATATAAGTATCAATAAATGTTGGTGAGGATGTGAGGAAAAAGATACACTTACACATTGCTGGCAGGAGTGCAAATTGGTGCAACCACTCTGGAAAGCAGTATGGAAATCCCTCAAAAAACTAGAAATGGGAACCAGTTATACCACTCCTCAGTATATATTCAAAGGATTTTAAATCAGGATGCTATAATGACACAGCCACACCAATGATTATAATAGTATGATTCAAAATAGGTAAGTTTTGGAACCAATCTAGGTGCCCTTCAAAACATGGATAGATAAAGAAAATTGTGATATATATACAATGGAATATCACTCAGCCATAAAAAACAATTACTTTATGGAACTTGCTGGTGAAATAATCCAATCCCCCCAAAATCAAAGGTTGAATGTTTTCTCTGATATATGGAAGCTAATCCACAATAAGAGACAGGATAAAAATATAAAAATAGAAATTCAATGGAGTAGACAAAAGGGAATGGAGGAAGGATGGGAACAGGAAAGACAGTGGAATGAATCTGACACAACTTTCCTATGTACACATATGAATACATACACCAGAGTGAATCTTACCATCTTGTACATCCACAAGAAATTAATTAAAAAAAAAAAACCCTAAAAGTGAATGGCAGAAAGATTAATGGAGTAGAGAAAAGGGAGCAGGGAGTGGAGAGGCGGGAGGGGAAGGGAAGATACTGGGGACTGAATTAGAACAAGAAATATTCCATGCTTTTATAATTATGTCAAAATGGATCCTACTGTCATATGCAGCTAAAGAGATTCAACAGAAAAATAAAAATTGAAAAAGAGTAAAGGAAATAAAATTAAAATTAAAAATTAGAATTAAGAAAAAGTAAATTGTTTTTAGGAGTTTGAGTTTTATCATTTTTGCTTGACTGATACTTGAATTTAATTCAATTAACCGTTTAAATACTCAGACTTAATTAACTTTTTGAAACACCCAATACAAACCTAAGTTTGTATTGAAGAATTTCTTTTGCAGGTTTGTTTGAATACCTAATCATTTTCAAAGAGTATCATAATGACTTTGGGATAGTTCATGCAAGTGGATTGTTCATTTGTATACTTATGCATGATAATGTGATTAGGCAAATCAATATGATTTGAACCTAAATTAAAGGCCATTTTGAATTAGTTCCTCTGATGTTTCTCAAATAGTTCTTCAAATGTCTTTCAAATTATTATAGTATCACCTAAAACTTACTTGTACGATGGAAGGATTGTGTACCTTCTATACTTTTACTAAGTAACATTGGCAGGATAAAGAGTAATATTCAGATCCAGAAGGAGAAAATTAAATTAGAAACAAGGAAGAAATACATTTAACATCACCTTCATTTTTTTCTCATCAAGGATAATTAATACTTTAAAAATTATAATGCAGTTATTATATCTGTCCTTGGATTTTTCAGACTTAATATTGAAATCTATTTAATCAGTCTACATTAAGGGTTGTATATCTGTATATGTATTTATTTGTCCCATAGCCACCTTTGTAAGAATAAAGCTTTCTTCTTTTAGCTTACACTAATTCATTCTGAAGTTTTATAAAAATTAACAAGTAGGCAAAACAAAAATCAAATTGACATTGGTATTTTCTCAAGAGTAAAATATATCAAATAACAACAGAAATTTTGTTCATATTTTTATTTTTTTTTTAATTAATTGTTATTACATTTTAAATTTCAGGTAGGAACTGTTTACATGTACGCATAAAAAGACAGGTAGAGAGCTGGGATTGGAGCTCAGTGGTAGGGCACTTGCCTAGCATGTGTGAAGCACTGGGTTCAATCCTCAGTACCACATAAAAATAAATAAGGTAAAGGCATTGTTTCCATATACCAACTAAAAAAAGAGAGAGACAGACAGAAAAAGAGAGGCAAAGGCAGAGAATATTAAGTTGATCTATTATTGCCTAGAGTAGATTATTAACAAATTAATATTTAGAAACCTGTGGGATAATGTTGGTTTCTAGTTATATAAAACCAATCAAAAGCAGTACTAAAAGAACAAATACAAAAGTGAAGGAAAAGGAGTAATTGACTGAAGGTCAAGAAAAAATGGATTTTAATGAATGTGAAAATTATGACTTCGAGCATGAATATCATAGTACACTGCTCTATGAGACTTACATCATAAATAATTCACAGTCTGCTCATTGAATAAAGGTCATTCAAATAACCAATAATTTGGAACAACCTGATTAGAGCCTTTCCAGGAAACTTTGAAGAAAAATTCAGGACTGATTTAGGTACTAGGGACTTGCTTTTACTTTCATCCATCCCTTAACTGCCCCCAAAGAACCAATCAAATGTAAATAAACGGTTGCATGAAAAGAAGTCTGGTAGAGTGGAAGAAGGAGAAGCAAGGAGGGGAGGGAGGGTAGAAGCACAAAGGCGGATAAAATGGGGGTGGGATCATGTACTGAAATCAAATTACATTCATGTATGAGTTTACTAGGGTGAACCCAACTACTCTGTATAGCTAATTATAAAGCTCTAATCAAAATTTGTTCAAAATTAAAATATATATGTATATATGTATACATATATATTTATTATATATATATTTTATATATATATATTTAGAACACTCTCTTAAATGGTAGTTTTCTGATGTACTGAAACTTTATCATTCATTTTCAAATGCAAATTCACACTGATCTTTTGACTTCATCCGTGTCATCAGGGAAAATAAAGGTAAATAAATGAGCTTAAATACTGAACTCACATCTCACTGCTGGTGTGGTGAAGATGATTAACTTTGAATGAATATTTATGCTGGGCATGTACTACTAGTTTCTTTAAATAAATCTCCCACTTAGTGGCTATATACATGTTTTAGCTAATAGCTGTAGGGCTTACAAAGTTAGGTATAGTTGTTTGTTTCAAATACCCTGATGATTGAATAGCTAGAAGCCATAGCTGCTGTCCTATAAAATAAAATGTCTCAAGAAGCAGAAGCTATTTATATGGCTTTAGGGCTCGATCATATACAATATATGTCTTCTCAGCAGTAGCTTCTGAAATGGGTCAAATAACAATTTATATTTAAAAATGACAAGTATGTCAATCTTCTTTGCAATATTTTAGATAAAAATGAAAACATAAATAAAGGGAAAACTTTGGTGTCTTAAAGAAGAATTATTTCAATATCTTACTATATTTAGACAGTTTTGTCTTGGAGATGTTCATTACAATAACACCTGTAATTTTTCCTTCATATACATTTATGCCATATGTGCTCCATGTTATTGGACATAAAACTATTCAGTGCTAGTGTTATTCAAGCTTTTTAAAATAGTATAATCCATTTCCTTTTTAGAATACTTGTGGGGCCTATCTTGAAAACACTTCCCATCCTCAATACACACATCTGTGCAAATAGACCATAGATACCTGGGTGTTCACATTGGAAAAAGAATGTGGTGTAACCACCCAAATTTCCCTGGAATTAATGAGTGAACAGTGAACTATTAAGTGCTCAAAGATAGTGCACCAAATAGAAGTGTAAACAAATGTTAATCTTAATGGCCCATAAAGGAACTCAAATGGAATCGATTATTACGGGACTCAACAATTTTACCTGGTACATAAAAGTGGACACTGAAACAGAGAGCAACCTCAGAGACCTTTGGCTGTTGTGATTAAGGATTGTATGGAGTTTCTTCCAAAGGAGGAATTGTTTATCATTGTTTGTGATTTCTAAATGTTTCACTTAAAATCTCTTTTTTCTTGGTTTTAAATTTCCCAGCAAGATCTGTCATCCACTCTCATGATTTCCATTATTTAATTCTGAAGAATCTTAAATCTCCAGGGGGTACATATCCTACCAAATGAAGAACACACGGAAAAGCACAGAGGAAAGGTGCCCTGCCCATTAAATTACATCAGGGCAAGTACTGCTAACATGCCATCTCATGTGAGGTATCACTGTGAAGACATTTACCAGCTGGGTGAGATTGCATTTAGGCAAGATTCTCCACTGTAAATTTACTGATTTTTGTCCCATTTCCTATACTGTGCTTTATAGAGGACTAAATGACCTCTGGTGTGTCTAAGAAAATTTATTATTTTTAGTTTCTTTAGTTTTTTCTTTCTGTAAGTACAAAAGTGTCAACTTACAAGATCTGCTCATGCCAGAAACTGAAAATCTCAGAGTGTCTTTTCAAATGATAAATCAGATCAGAAACTTACCATGTGACTCAACCACCCTACTGGAAGTCATTTCTTAAAGTGAAATGATTAATTTTGTTCACATAAAAATCTGCATGCCAAATTTCAACAATGATTTGTAATTATTTGCTCCTGACCAAAAACAATTAAAAATAACTTATTTGGTGAACTGATAAAAATTAATACAAAGGAATAAAAATGACTCCTTTATATTCATAGAATGGAATATCTTCAGAAAACAAAGGAATGAAACAATGATATAGGAGACAGACAACAAATGTATTATGGTATTAGGGAATGCATATTAAAAATTCAACTTGCAGTATGATTTCACTCATATGACATTTTGGTAGAGACAAAACTATAGGGGCAGAACATAGGATAGTGATTTCTAAAGGTCATATATTGGTGGATTTAGTAAATCAGACTGCTTGAAGCAATTTTTGAGTGGGATAATGTGTCTGGTTGTGAAATGGCATGCTTTGTCAAATATTCAGACATATGTACTAGAAAGAATTGATATTATTACCTTAAATTATACTTTAATATTATGTTATTCAAAAAATGAAAAATAAGTACATTATATTGAGCATTATAAAAGTTCAAAATGGGAAACATCCTTTCCTAAAAGTTTCTAATTTTGGATCATCTCACACAAAGGCTTAAATGGTGGGACATCATTTTATGTCTTGTCATTTGCATTTCAATGATTTCAAGAGTGATATTAAGTTGAGAAGAAAAATTTCTTTAGGTGCTTACTTTAGAATATGATCTCTGATTACAAGACAACCCTTCTCAAAACAAGTTCCTGAATAATATTTTGAGCGTTCCTGATAACTTTAAAATGATCCTGTAGCCAAGGTACCCACCTCACTTCTGGGAATCTTTAGGAATGCAAAGGACAAGTCATGTTGGGTAAGGAGGAAAAAAGCTCAAAAAGACAAGATGGAGATGTGTTTGCAAAGACACAAAGCAAAGGTGCACTTGCAAAGGTGTATAGTAGAATTTAGATGCCTATAGTTAAATAGGTCAGTATTCCTAGAGAACAGAATGTGATTGAAGGAAAGAATGATCATAGTGGCTGGGGAAAGTAATGAGGCAAGATCATGACAGACATCAACCCTGTCCCCTCTTGTCCATGGACGCTTCTGCTTCCCTCCTTACCTTCTCACAATCTCAGCAGCAACACAATGATACAATTCTGGACTGAGGTTCAAGAGGGCTGGGGTATTGCCACTGGTAACTTTATTATTGTGTTCTCTTCTGTCTCAATATCAGCATTTGAAAAATGCTTACACATGATAAGCTATTTTACCAAATTCAGTTAAGCAATTTGAAGCTAAACAAAACTATTTCAAGTTAAAGGTAATTTCATATAATTTCTAAAATAAGTAAATTTATTTGTTACAAAAATATTTTAAACCACTTTTATAGGCAGACTGTAGACTATGAAATAAGGTCTGAGGTTAGTAAGTATGATAATGAAATTTTATTCTGTCTTAAAGTAGCATCCCTGTATCATCTAAGTATAATTGCAAAGATATTATTTCTTGGAAAAATCTCTCTGAATTCAATTTTATTTTTATAACAATTAAATATTTTAAAGAACAAACTGAACCTTTAAAATTATTTGAAACAGTTTAGAATCAGCATTAAAGTTTTATCAGTCCTTTTCAAAATTTTATTGTGATTGTTTTGAAAAAAATTCAGATATGCTTATTAATTAGCCTTTTAACTTTGTTGCTTCAAATCTAAACATCAATTCTAATTTAGAGTTTCAAGCTTTACAAAAAAAATTAAGATGTTAGAACTGGTTGTTCAATAAATTACAGCTAAACCATTTCTAAATGTGTACAGAAATGAAATAAATGCATTTGAATATCACATTTGTTCTTCATCAAATTATCTCTTAATTCTTGTTCTGGTAACATCTCTTTTTATTTGAATCAAATTCAACAATAGGTCTGGTACAGGAAAAGCCTGAAATTTTCTTGTTTTAATAATCTTGTTTTCAGATTTCTTCAGCTCCATAAATGCACCAGTCGGTAAAATGGCAAAAATGAAACATTTTAAATTGTATGAATTTGAGGTCCTCTGCCTCCAGGTGTTGCCTGTATTTGCCAGTGGGCAAGTCAACCTTGCCATGTGAATTATGCTGCTACAATCATACAGTTCTGGCTTTCACGATTAAATGTTTATCAGTGGGGTTGTTGGGGCTGCTTTAAAAAAGCCAGTGAACACTGATATGATCCTACAATATGTACAATCAGAAAAATGAGAAATTACACTCCACTTATGCATGATTTATCAGAATGTGTAAATGCATTTTACTGTCATGCACAACTAATAAGAACAAATAAAAAATTAAATAAATAAATAAATAGATAAAAGCTAATTAGATAAAAAAAAAATGCCAGTGAACAGAATTAGGAGCACTGTATCAATTCCCATGATAGACAACCAAATATGCAGAATTAAGGGCTTCCCAGAAGCTGTGATGTGTGATTGTTTTCAAAAATTTACAGAGCGGTTGAACCCAAATAGCAGACAGCAAACTCTAAAACCAGGAAAAGACTGTGTGTAAGGTGATACACTTTGTTTTTTTCTTTTCTTTTCTTTTATTTAGTTAGTTAATTCATTTTTATTAGAGCATTATAATTATTTATAGTATTTGGGTTAATCTTGACAAAATAATACATGTGAGAAATTTGAGTTTACTCCCCATTCCCACCATGCCTCCTCCCTCCCCATATTTCCCCACCTCTAGTGATCTTCCTTTTACTCCTTTATTGATTAATTTTTGATCAGTATTTTCTACGTATATATAAAGATGAAATTCTTTTTGGTACATTTGTATATGTGTGCAATAAAGTAATCGTGTTAAATTCATTCTAGATTTTTTCCCCTTTCCCTTCCTTTTAAATCATCATTAGGAGTTTAAATCTTTCTTCAGAATTTACAATGCAGTGGCTAAAGTTTATGAAGTGATAGTTTTAATATTTTTTAATATTTTCATTTGAAAAAGTAAACATGCTGCTTTTAAAAAATAATCACTAAATCCAAAGATGTTTTAATTATGTAACAATTAAGAGACAATTTCTTTCCCCTACACTCATAGAGTCCATTCTTTTTATAATAGTGTTAGGCACTGAGCATTTTTGTGATCCCAAAATTCATTGGTTGAAACTCTAGTTCCCCATGTGGTGGTGTTTTGGGAGGTAATTAGGGTTAGATTAAGTCATAAGGGTGGTGACCTCATGATGGGTTAGATGTTCTTAGAGAAACAGGAAGTGACATGAGATCTTCTCTCTCCACCATGTGAGGACACAATGAGAAGGTGTGAAAGGAGCTGATGTAACCAGGAGGAGGGCCTTCCCCAAGGACCTGGCCATACTGACACCTTGATCTTACTCTTTCAGCCTCCTGTAAGTTTGTCTCAAATATTGATTTAGATTGGTTTTTAATTCCTTTATGAAAGATGTACTTCAAATAGCCTGTTAATGAAATCTCAGTTTAATGAATTACTAAAACTTGCTCCAAAGCAATTTTCCTGTTGGCCTTTGTAGTTCCAAATTCTCCCACATCTCTGCTGTGAATCTAGCTGGATCCTGATGAAGAAACATTTGTAAAATCTTCCATGTTATTCCAAGATTATAATTGAGTTTGATAGTAAGGAGTACTCCTCCCTAAATAGATCAGTGGTTTTCATGCTTTTTAGGCTACATTTTATATTTAGTTATTTATTGAAACTCTTCCTTATGAAGAAGAAGAAGAATATTCAAGAATATGCTCATTGTTAATAGAATTTAAAATACTAAGAAAGCAAAAATCAAAGGTAAATTATTTTAAACTAATATAGTATTAAAGCACTCTTTCTTGCATTTTCAGTCATTTGTGAATTTTTAAAAATTATTCGTCTACCATTTCCTTTCTGATTAGAGAAATTGGTAAAATTTAACCAGAAGGTTTCTAACTTCTGCAATTGAAAGAACAAATTACAGTCACAAGACTGGCTTTATTCTATAGCATTATTCTAGTCCACAATACTTTTAAATTCTGATGAAATTCTATTTACATGCAGTGACACTGATGGACGGTTGTTATTTTTAGACCCAGTGCTATAACAACAAGTCACCAGTGTTAGAAGTGCCCCGACTAACATGGTGGCAGTTACAGCTTTGATGGAGATTACTCCTGACATAGGTCAGGCAGAGCAGTAGACTGGGTCATACTGTCCTGGCTGCTGGCCTCTTTCTTGCCCTTGTGCCTTAAAGAAATATGAACCTATTCAGCCCAAGCAGCATTGTGGTGATAATCATTTCTAATGGAGTGTGGTTACAAGATGTTGCACAAATATATATATCATTCTGCCTGGTAATATATCTTCTTTCCATAGAGCAAACAGTGCCCTATTTAACTAGAATAGCCACATTCATCTTGATCTGCCTGGGTGTTAAACTTTACATGGTTGCTGTTCTGATTTCCTAAACAAAAGCATAGAGTTCTTCAGCTTGATGGAAAACAAAGGATTTCTACTTATATGAGGATCGAATATCATCCCTCTATGATTTTTCAGAAGTGTCCACTCAAACAAAAAATGCTTTTGTTCTATTTGAGATTTTTAAGATGACAAAATAATAATAATTCCTGTTGTTTGATGAAAAAAAGTGCAATAGAAGCTATTAAAATACTATCTTTAAAATATAACTTTCAGGTATTACAATTGGTTCCTCCAATTCAGACTAGAAAAGAGACAACCAAACAGATGGTAAATGTGGCCTATTCCTATGGCAGGGAAGGATGGCTCCTACTCAGTACTAATTTTCTTCCCCTTTTGTGGTAATAGTATACCAATTTTATTTTATGTACCAATGTGTCAGCTAAAAACAAAAAAGTCTCCAATATTTTAGAGCTTTCTTTACCACTAGCAGTAAATAAAATTTAATTATAATTCATTAACAAGCTGGTGAGAATCTTTTTGAAAGGGGACCTAATTTAACCAGTAAGTGACTAATTATTTCTTACCTTTCTTCTTATTCCTACTTCCTTGACCTAGAAATAATGTTTGGGTCTTCAGTTAACATCTTGTGATAGTGAGGTGTTCACAAGTATTAAAGCCAAATACTAGGAAAGCTGAGTAGAAGGAATGACATGCCATAGACTAACTGCCTCTGGATTTCATCACACGGGAGAAAAATATAACAACCTGCATAAGTGACTGTTACTAGCAATCATCTTACTATTAGAATAATTTATTCCTACAGGAGCTAACTCCAGATTCTGAGATATCATAGCATTTCCCAGTGAGGACTGGATTTATCAGGAAAAATTTCCAGATCCCTCATGATCAGAGGGATTCTGGTGTTTGACAGAAAAGTGACCTTCACATGGCTTGCTCCATCTAGCCACCTCTCTTTATTTTCTCCTTGTAGATAGTTCGTATTGGCTATTCACATGCTTCTTAAATAATTCCTTGCCTGTGGTGGGATATGAGATGATGGAATTTTTCTTAAGTCAGTGTTGTAAAATAATTTGCAACAATTCCTCTGCAGATAAAAATTTTGTATTAAGTGGAAAACTTTTCTGTGAATTAAAATATTTGCTTTGTTGAATGTGAACAACAGTAACAGAACCATAAATCACATATAAGGAGGGACAATTAGGCAGAACCGATTGTTTTGGTTCAGCTCAATTTGTTTTTTGAAGGTTCTATTTGTACTGTCTGTGTCATATTAGTAAGTTCTAGAAGGTGAGGTTAAATACATTATGCTGCTTCTCTGATTAGATGTGTGTCTTTGGGCAAACTTTTAATTATTTTTGCATATTTGGTAATAGAAATTTTATATTAGAAAATACATAGGTTCAAATGGGGAAGTGACAGTGGCAACAACTTTTGAATATTCCTAATTCATCCCAAAAAGTCACATAAAATAAACAAGATAACAAAATTATTCTTGCCAAACCCTGCAATAAAATCCATGGCAAATTAACTCTATGAGGCCCAACAAACATGCAGGTGGGGCCAAAACAATGACAGCAACAAATCAGAAATGTATAGTAAAAGGATATCTTATGGCCTAATCATAATCTTAAATAAATAGGTCCATTCACATGAGGAATATTGTAGAAAACTCGAAAGACACAAAAGTGGCTTAAACAAATGAGAACATATATAACATTCATGAATAAGAAGACTCAATATCCTGAAGATCTCAAGTCTTCTCAAGTTAATTTTATGCAGAACCAACAAGAATATCATTGAGATTTCATTTTTCTTTACTTGTCTAATGGTTTGGCTTGAGTTAGACAATTTGATTATAACAATCAGTTTGAAGAATAAGCAAGTAAGAATAGCCACAAGGCATAACAGGACCAGCAGTGAGTGATGCTATTTCTACCAAATATTCAAACACACAACATCTCAATAATGAAAACATCAAGAATGTGATCTTGGGGCATAACTAAATAAATCACCAAGAGAATGAATAGAATAATATGGAAATCAAGTCATATATTGAAATGTAGCATCAATGGAAGTTAGCTGTTTGAATTTGTGAGAAAAATTCTTCTTCATATTCTTATTTAAAAATGATCTTTAAAGGAAAAATATAATTAGGCTAATTTCTTATAATGTATAGGAAAAATTACAACTGAATTAGAAGTTTAAATATCTAAAATATTGAAGTAATAAGCATTGATAAAGTCATAAATTGGGAATGGGGTGAATTTTTTTTACTGATGATTAAAAAACCTATTTCCAACAACAGAAAGATGGATAAATTTTGATTCTGAGTAAACTTTTGAGTAGCTAAAATACAATGAATAAATGTATTTGCAATTTATAATTGAAGAATAAATATTTTTAATATACAAAAAACTTCTAATAATGAAGAACGAAAAGCCTGAAAAATATAATGATAAAAAAATTAAGAAACATGAAGACAGCCCCCAGAAAAAGAAATGTAAATTGTCTTGCTTTTATTAAGAAGAGACTCAATTTCACTCGCAGCAATGCTTGTTAAAATTACACTGGGGGCAGCATTTTCCATTTTATAGATAGGGAAATCCAAAACTGACCACATAGTTAGTTGTTGAGACTGTAGGGAAGCAAGCTATTGTATATATCTCTAAAGGGAATTTACAATAGTTCCAGCCATAGTAGAATTTGGAAAATATCTAGTAAAATTACATATGTATGTGGTTTTTGATTTGACAAATTTGCTGCTAAGAATGTACCTCAAAGATACACTAGAGAAAATCCCAAAATACAAATGTGTAATTTATAAGGGCAAAGAATGGAAAGAAAAACCAGTAGAGAATTAATCATATACATCATGGAATATCTATAAAATGTCATGTTATGTAGCTCAGAAAAAGAATGAGAAATAGCTTTATGTACTTCTATGGGAGAGTTTTAGATTATATTATTCAGGAAAATTGGGGGAGGAAGTGTTAATATTAAGTTTTCAGTTTTTTAAAAATAACGGGGTTGAATATAACTCAATTTGTATTTAGGTTCAAGGTTCATTTTTGTTTCAAATGCAGTAATTGTCTTTTCTAAAAAGCTGCCTCTGTTTAAATGGTATTTAAATTATTTATGCAGCTTCAAATTTAAATCTGCAAAACAAGATCCCATTTAGGGAAACATATTTTCCTTTTTTCTTAGCCTTTTTCTTTTCTTTCTTTGCTTAATAATTATATTATGTAATGTTTTGTGGTTCAACCTTAATTAAATTTCAATACAAGCAAATATGTGAATGTGTGTAGGTATATTTGTGTTTGGGTGTCATATGTTTTTAGACATGATTGGCATCCAATTCACAACCATGGACAAAAAAGTATTAGAATATTCCTTAAAACAAAAGTATTTTACTATATATTCATAGTGGGAAATACCCTAAAATTACAAATGCTAAATCACAAACAAACAAATAACTATATTATGCAGATTGTGTTGGTGGTAGTAAGACTGGTGCATAAATATTGTGGAATAAAGGAAAGGCACACTTTCTTATCACTGGAAACTGAGGCTTCTGACATGGTAGAAAAAAAGAATTCAATATACATTAGTTTCCACAGTTTTAGTAATATCGCAATTTTGGTGGTCTAAAACATCAGTTATTCTCTTGGCATTCATGATTTGCTTGACTAATCTCTTCAACGCTGGCAAAGTTTTATCCAGCCACACCCTTAGCTTTCTTTCTAAGTCAAGCTTTACTAATAATGTATCTCCCCGTTTTAAAATGTTAGTAATCTGGACTTGCTGATATTTTCCTAAATCCTCAACTCAAGTTCATTTTTACTTAACAAGTTTATCTCAGTTTATCTCTTTTCTCTCACATCTTATCATAATCATCAAAACTAAACCAGGTCACACCTTTAACACTTCACTTTGAAAACTTCTCAACTCAGAATAAATGTTTATTGCTTGTAAGTTCTGTTTTCTGCACCACTTTAGGACAAAATTCACCTAAGCTTCTTGTAACTGTGTATTAAGGATTTTTTTTCTCCCATATCTGAAACATATTATTCATTTCCTTCTGAACCTCTAAGATATCCTCTGAGATGACTCAGCCTTTCTCTCTAATGTCCCTCACTTTATCCTAAGCACTCAGTAGCAGGGTCTTTAACCTGCAATTTTCTACTCAGAGTCTGTTGCTGGAAATTTAGCTTTTCTCTCATTCTCTTCAAAATTTTTAAACTCTGATCCCTACCAAATTCCAAAGCTACATCTTTTTTCTTTTTAGCGATTTGTTGCAGGAGCATCCCACACTGGTGTCCCAAATTTCATAGCTTCCCATTGCTGTTATAGTAACTTGTCACAAACTTGGTAATTTAAAAAAGCACACATTGGAATCATCAAGCAGTAATCATAATGTTAGCAGAAATATGCTTCCTCCTAATGCCTTATGGGAGAATGTGCTTCCTTGACTTTTTCAGCTTATAGAGCTACATTTATTATGTTTGGCTTATAACAAAGCATATTCATTCCCTGTAAGCCAAAAAGGCCTAACACAAAGAACATAGGCATAATAACACCAAGTCAATAGGTTGTGGTTTCCATACACAAATTACTATTAAAAGAAAAAAAAATTGTCTTTTGAGAAATGTGGTCTATTTTAGAAATGGGGTAGAAATTATAAAAGATGAGCTTGGGACATTTGTCATACCAGAAGAAATCAAAGAAGCTATCAGACTACTGAGTTCTAACCAAAGGAACCCAAGAGCAAATATAAAATGATAACTCTACCATCCATTAAAATAACTTCCACTGGAGTGAAATGAATTAAATCTGCTTAAATCCATCAGTCAATATTAAGGAACCCACAACTAATTACTCATCTTTTGGATGCTACTGAGGAACTAACTAATTATTTTGAAACTTGTAAATAAAGGAAAACAATGAATAATTTTTCTGCCTTAAAACAAAATGAGGGAAAACAAATATTTATTGAAATTTCTATTTACAAAGATGTCAGCTAACATATGGCGAAACATAAAATTAAAGTATAACCACTTTGCAAATCTTAATAAAAAAATTATTTGAGGCAATGCTCACCAATAACTATTAACATAACCAAAACAGAGTTGTTTTTCATCATTTTTAGCTTAATATAAGAACATGGTACCATCTGTGAAGTAAATATAATGTACATTCCATCAAGATTCTGTATCTAATCAACTTACAGAAAACTCAGTTGACAGGAATGACACCACGTGATCAAAGAAGCAAAACACAGAAGATATAATGATAATTCTTAGTGCAAAGGTCCTGTTTTTATTAAACAAATATACAAGAAAGGGGAAACTATAGATTCAAAGAATATAAGAGAATTATCAACCAATTGTAATGTTTAGACATTATTTACACCTAGATTTAAATAAAATGTAAATAATAATAATAATTGGTAAGGTCATTGGTCACATTTTAACACTGGGTGATTTATGGCATTAAAAGAATTACTACTATTTTTTTAGGTGAAGTAAATTCTAGCGTTAAGGGTACATGTCAATGACTTATGAAAGAAAAAAGTTTGGAATGAGTTTCAAAATTATAGGAATTAAAAATCATATAGGACATACATGAATCTCACTTTCTTCCTTTTCAAATTTTCTTTTGGAAAAATCCAATGTTTTTAAGTAAAGGAAAAATGCTATTTAGGCACTGTTAATAGCCTTCTTGAAGCATCATCTTATGTACTTTTGTTTATTTAGTAATTATTCATGGAAAACTTCTGATACATTTTGCTTTCCAAAGACTCAAAGGATCTCCAAGTCTTAGGGCTAAAATTTCAGTTTTACTATTTCTTGCCTATGTGACCATGGGAAAACTACTTATTTTTGTATTCATTCTCCCCATGTGAAAGATACTAATGTAATGAATCTTACAGAAATATAGGGCCCATCTTAAGAAATTTCAAATGCATACTACTAGTAATTACTATTTTAGTCATCTTTACCAGTAAATGTTATAACAGCATGTGTGTGTGTGTGTGTGTGTGTGTGTGCGTTAGTGTTTAATCTGGGTACTCAGCACTTTTGGCACATCTTTTCTAGATTTCGAAAATCCCCACTTTAAGAGTATCTATTTCCCAATGTAAACCAAAAACTCTGTTGTCTCAACCTTTCTTGAAGAGTGGACTTCACGATGCAATCTAGCCAAAACCCAAAACACTCATCTAGAATTCCAGTCAGAGACAGTAGCATGTGCACAGTCTTGGTTTTGCAAAGGATAAACTAGAAACCATTAGATAATTGAGAGGTGCTTTTACAGGTGTTCTAGTGTACAGGGTGGCATATCAGAGGTGCCAGTCCATCTATCCTATAGCATCATGTTTGGTGATGGTTGATGCTTTCTTGGAGAAGTCGGCATTGTTGTTGGATTGCTCCTGTGTTTATATTTATTATATGCATTTTTTTTTGTTCTGTGAAATGTTCACAAATGCTGAATTGGGAATTATTGAACATTGCTCCTAGAGAAAATCCAGGATTAGATTCCTGTACCTGCTTGTCACATTTTAATCAGCAAATCAATACATAACCATGTTTATACGTATTTTTATTTAAAATGTCTTATTTAATACATATGGTGGAAACATTGAACTTGCAGTTCTATAACTCATGACTGAACACAGCTGATTCAGTGCACATTTTTTCCCATAAGACATATCACAATCTTTTGTACTTAGAAATCATAGACTTCACTTCTACATTGTGCTTGGGGACAGTATAAATAGCCATATCCTGCACCAAAAACACAACAATGCAATGAAAAATCACATGGTAATCAATAGATTGCAAAAGCACTGTTTTCATTTTGGTCACCTGCTCACTTATCCGGCGATGTAAGCTCTTCCTGCTCTATTCAGTCCATGAATGATCACCAGAGTGCTGAATTTGATTTTAGAAGGGCAGAATAATTTTGGTCACTTGGCAAATTCGTAAATATGGAAACTGTGAATAATGAGAATTGAATTATTATTATGATATTAGATTTTTAATTTTTCTGCTTTACTACTAGAAAGGTACTGGATCAGTACTGCTCTGTATGTGCTGGTCAGTGGCAAAAGAATGTGCTGACATGTCAGGGCAAGGTGGAAAAGAGGAAAGAGAAAGAAAAGTTATCTTTCAGTCTAACCTACATGGCACACAGTCTTGTCCTTCTTGAGATGGGTTTCCCTCTCACATTCAGACACAGTGAGTGTACCTTCTATGGAGTATACTTAATTTATTCTGTTTTGGAATGCATCAGATTGGAAACCTTTTGGAATCCAACCTTCTTTTATTTTCTATCTTTTCACAGATAGATTCAGAAGAGAAAATCACCATCTCTGTGACTTACAATTTTATCAGAAAAGAGAATTCATTATTTCTTGTCTTATAGTATTATTAATCTAATAATTATGCAATCCCAACTCAATAAAACACACTTCAAAATAAAAGTAGATCATTGATCTGTAATCACAATCACTTACTTCAACTGGTTACCAATTGATGAGTTTATATTTTCCTAGTATTCTTGATGAAACCTGACACTAGGAATAACTGAGTAGCACATGTAATCAAGCATCAATGTTTATCGTTTATTCCACAGATGTATATTGAGTTCCTTTGATGTATATGGCATTGCTCTAAGTAGTAGACCTAAAATAGCTAATAAAAATGAATCCCTGTCACTAAGAATATTGAGACATTGGTTTTATTTGTTATTCAATTTATATTTTCCATTGTTTGCATTTTCTTTTTAATTGGAAAGTCAAAAACATACATATTTATTGTGTACAACATGTTGTTTTGTAATATATATTTATACTGTGGAATGGCTTTATATATATATACATATACATATATATAAACTTTATATATATAAAGTAAGTCCATTGGTAGAGTATGAACCTTGGACTGTGGAAGATTAAGAAGTGGCATTATGTACTTAGACTACAAATCAGTAAAGGTTTCATTCTTCTTTGTTCCCTTCCTGGTCATCCTCAAATTCTCCTCTCTCTTCCTACCCTATGCCTATGCTATAAAACAGATTTAAAGCTCATAGGACTATTGTGAAACAAAATGAGGATACTTGTAAAACTGGAAATTACTGTGACTGTTTCCAGATATTTTCAGCTATTTAGTGAGCTACTCAGCAACTTGCAGACATATTGTCTCAAAATTTTAAAAAATTTAAAAAAGGAATGGGGGATGTAGCAAAAAATGAATAAAAGTTTAAAAATAAAAAATAAGTTACTTTGAATGCAGTTCATTGGGTAGGTGGTATTACAATTTTTGAAGTGCACTAATCTATACTAATTATAAGTGAATCTCTTGCATTGCATTATTTATTTCATATACAGAATTTCTAAAAATTTTTGCATTGCATTTCTTTTGATATGTTGATTTTTTTTGTATTTTATTTTGTTTTCTCTTTTATTTTATTTTTTGGATGGGTTGCGATGCTGGTGATTGAATCCCAGAGCCTCACACATACTAAGCATAGTGCTCTGCTCTACCACTGAACTACTTTCCCAGCCCTAGATTATTTTACTTCTAAAAGTATGACCTAAAACTATTCCGTATGTTCTATTTCTTTCCTTACTGAGTTTGTATTTCTTTTTACCTACACAAGAAAGTAAACCTATTTGAACATCCTAGGCCATTTTTTAATTTAATCTTGAGACAGGGCCTCACTAAGTTGTCTAGGCTGGCCTTGAAGTTGTAATCCTCCTGCCTCAGTCTCCCAAGTAGCTGGGATTAGAGGAGCTCACCATTTATAAAGCTATTTTAATGTAACTGAGGTTTTGTTTGTTTGTTGTTGGTACTGGGAATTGAAACCAGGGGCACTCAGCTGCTGAGTCACATCCCAGTTCCTTTTTATATTTTATTTAGAGGCAGGATCTCACCAAGCTGCATTGGGCCTCACTAAGTTGCTGAGGCTGACTTTGAACTCCTGACCCTCCTGCCTCAGCCTCCCTGAGCTGCTGGAAATACAGGCATGTGCCACCATGTTCAGCATGAAAATTTGATGGTATGGTGATTTTTAGTCTGTTTTCCTTGAATGATCTTTTTCCGATAAGGTATTATGTTTTCAATTTTTTTGTATTTCTGGTTAGTTTTTATTTGATGCCCTTTATTCAAGGATGTTGTTGGATGTTGGAGTTTTCCTTTAGATGTTACAATGTTACTTTAATTAATGTTGGATTTGTTCTAATAATTATTTGGGATGACCTTGATCTTTTTTGACTCTCTGTTCAATATTTTCTTAATTTTTCTTTTTCTTTTCTTTTCTTTCCTTTTCTTTTCTTTTCTTTTCTTTTCTTCTTTTCTTTACTTCTTGGTGGTTCTTAAAAGCTTTAGTCAAAGACCAATTTTTGCCTCCTGTTAAAGGTGATCCTTTTCTGTGAACACTACTTAATTTGTTATATGCTGTAGGTTTTTCTATACATATGCATGAATATGAATTCTTTCAAACCTTGTGAAAACTCTTGGATCTTTTAAGTTACATTTATTTTAATTGGTATACAAAAACATAAAAATTATACATATTGTATCAATGTGAAGTTTTGACACATGTATATACCATGTAATGTGCAAATCAGATTAATGTATCTATTCAAACCTTTTTCATTTCTTTATGATAAAAACTCAAAATCCTTCCCTCCTATACTTCTATACTTCTTTGAAGTATATAGTATGTTATTCTTATCTAGAATCATCCTATTTTATAATAGTATACCAGTGTCTCTTGATCCTATCTTACACTAACTTCATTATTTTATTCAACATTTCCCCAAGTCTTGCTTCTTTCTACTCCCCCTGGTCTGTAGAAACTACCATTCTTTTTCTTCTCTTAATTTCTAGAGGATTGGGTTTTTGTTGTTTTTCGTTTGCTTCTTTGCATTAGATTACACACTAGTTAAATCCTGTAGGACCTGTGTTTCTGTGCCTGGATTATTTCATTTAACATAGTGATCTCCACTTCGATACATGTTGTGACTTATTATAGGATTTCACCATTTTTATGGCCAAATAGCATTCCATTGTGTATATATACCAGCCTCTCTTTAATCCACTCATCCATGGATGGTCACTCCGGTTGTCACCATGTTTTGGCTATTGTAAATAGTGCTTTAATGATCATGGGAGTGCAGTTGTCCCTTTAATATATTGATTTGTTTTCCTTTGGATCTATATACAGGGTTGAGAATGCCATATCATATGGGAGTTATTCTCTAAAACATTTTGACAACTCTCCATACTGTTTTATATAATAGCTATACTAATTTACATTTCCACTAACACTGTGAAAGTTTCCCTTTTCCCTACATCTTCTACAGCACTTTTTATCTTTTGTCTTTCTCCTAATAACTGTGATAACAAGTGTAAGGAGTTATTTCATTGAAGTTCTGTTTTGCATTGTCTTTAATGATTAGTTACGTTGAACACGTTTTCCTTTTGTGTGTGTACTTTTGAGAAATGTCTGTTTAGCTCCTTTGCCCTTTTTGAATCATATTGTTTTGGGGTGGTTGTGTTTTGCTGTTGAATTATATGAGTTCCTTATATATCATGTTGATTAAACAATAATTAAATATATTGTTTCCAAATATTTTCTCTCATTATGTAGGTACACAGTCTGTGATAGGGTTCACACTGATTCTTTTTCTTGTAGATATCCAGTTTCTCTGGCAATATTCATCAAAGAGAGTCTTTTCCCCTATATTTGTAATTGGAAACCTAACTGTATATCAGTTGACCATAGGTGTATGGATTTATTTCTGGATTCTCCATTTTATTGCATTGGTTTATATATCTATTACATATTTATTTTGACTATTGTAGCTATTAGCGTATTTCAAAATCAGAAATTATGGTGATTCCACCATTGTTCTCTTGCAGGATTTCTTTGGCTATTCAGTCTTTTGTGGTCTATTAATTTTAGAATGCTTTTTTTCTATTCCAGTAGAGAAAGCAATATGGATTTTGATAGGGCTTGTACTGAACGACATATTATTTTGGGTAATATGGAAATTTCAGCAACATTAATTCACCAACATAGGAACATAGGATTTGGATACATTTATCTGTGTCTCTTTAATGTCCTTCATTAAATGATAATAATGATAAATAATTTTTAAAAACTCAGTTTATAAGTATTTCACCAATTTGGTTAAGTGTCTTTCTAATAATTATATTTCTTTCCTTGTCATTTTGAATGTAATTGATTCCTTAATTTCCTTTTCTTTAATTGTATAAACAAACAAGACTAATTTTGTATGCTGATTCCTCATGATTCTACTGTGTCATTTGTTCTGTCCTTTCATTTCTGATTTTACTTGAGTCTTCTCTCTCATTAGTCTTGCAAAATTTTTGTATTCTTCCTTTTCTAAAAACCATTTTTTAGTTTTGCTGATCTTTTTCATTATTTTATTAGTTTACATTTTATTTATTTCTATCTTTTACTAAATTTGGTCTTAACTTGTTTGTGTGTGTGTGTGTGTGTGTCTGTGTGTGTGTGTGTGTGTGTGTGTGGTTCTTAGTCCTCAGGCCATCTTAATGTCTCTGGGCATAGTCTTTAGTATTTCTTTAGTGGAGGTAATGTCTTTAGCCACTGAAATTTTCTTAGACCCAGTTTGCTCCCATCTTTGAAGTCCAGATTTATCAAATCTTTCTGCTCTGTTTTCTGCTCCTGATTATCACAATAAATTTCACTAAAAATTATCATTAATATCCATGCCTCTACCCAAATGCTGTGCTGCCTAGACATTTTCTTCCACCAGAGTAAGATGTCCATCACTTTTAAAATTAGCCTCACAGAAAGTCTTAGGATAAGGGAAAAATGCAGACAACCTTTCAGCCAGAACATAACGTGATTAGCCTCTACTCCAAATTCAATGAAGTAGAACCCTCTGAACCCTCTCTGTCTTCACTGTCTATGGTCCTACCGGCATTCTGGTCTTTTGATGTTCTACCAGAATCAGCCATTAAGTTTTGCTTACAAAAATCTAAAGCACTTCCAGCTTTCATTGCATTTCAAAATTCCTCCCACCAATTCCAAAAGCTCCAAAGTTCTTAACCACATGGTCAGGTTAGTCACAGGAATATCTCCACTCTTGGTACCAATTTAAGTTTTAATCAGCTTTTTCACTACTGTGTTGAAAAGACCTGGTAAGAACAACTTTTTAGGGGAGGAAAAGTTTATTTAGGGACTCATGGCTTTATAGGTCTTGGTTATAGACAGTTGGCTCTATTCCTTGGGGCTTGAGGTGAGGTGAGGCAGAACATCATAACTGAAGAGAGTGGTGAATAAGTTGTAGTCAAATGGATTCTTCTTAGCATCATAGTGTACATGTGTAGAGGTAGTGCCATTAAATCCAAGGCATGGACACACATGGTACAGCTGCAGCACTGGGATCTTGAGCTCAGGGATGTGAAGAACTAAGGGTGGGTGTTATCATTAACTCTATGCTGGAAGTGCTAGAAACAACATGAGTTTCAGGTGACTCTGTCATATATTTTTAGAATTGATGAAGACTGTTAGGTCCTCAAAGGTGGAAGTTGTGGGTGTCCCAAATTGGTGCCACAGTGGGATCTTTCTTTTTCTTTCCATTTTCTCTACAGGAGAGGTCATGCCTGAAAGGATCCTTCTTGGAGTCTAGCTATGCCATGTTAGATGATGAAGAAACACCCAAGTATAATGCTTCCCATGCTTTTTTCAAATAAAGGTAAGTCTTACTGTTTTTTGTTTGTTTTGTTTTGTTTTGTTTTGTTTTGTTTTGTTTTGTTTTGTTTTTGTATTCTCCAGACTTGCTGTAGTTTCTTTATTTTACTTGGAAGTTATTCAGAAGCTATTTTTATAAGTAGCTTGTGTGTGGTAGGGGAGATGGGGAGATGAATAATGAGATCTCTTAGTCTATCATTTTTCCAATGTCACTCATCTTCTGGGAGCTTTTTAAAAAGATTGATTTTCAGGCCTTAAGAGTCAGAAATTCTCTGGGATGCAATGGTGCATGCCTGTAATCCTAGCAATTCAGGAAGATGAGGGAGGAGGATTACAAGTTCAAAGTCAGCCTCATCAAGTTAGCAAGGCCCTAATATAGTAATATAGTATATGTTATATAGTGTAGTATAATATAGTAATATAGTAAGATCTTCTCTCAAAATACAAATAAATAAATAAATAAATAAATAAGGCTGGAGATGTGGTTCAATGGTTAAGTTCCCCTGGGTTCAATCCCTAGTACTCTAGTACCAAAAAATAAATAAATAAATAATAGAAATTCTGATTCTGATTTGGTACATGTACTATAACATTTCAAAGATAGATGTATGCATATTATTTAAAATACAGCCTTGGAATCATGGTGATAAGAGAAAGATTAGGGAAAGTGAAGGCAAAATAATCTCATGTTATTCTGAGTTTATAGCCAACAATATTTAAAATAGATGTGAATCAGTAGGCAAAGAAAAGAGCAAACAGGTATTATCAAGTATTAGATACATTGCTTCCCAACTTTGATATGTATATGAATTACATGGGAAATTTATTTGAAATGCATATATGAGGTTCCATAATTTAAGCCAATAAAATGTAATGTGCATATTTGAGATAATGAATGCTTGTGACAATACCATTGTCCTGTGTACATGCATGAATGCACAGATGGTGTGACTCTACTTTGTGTACAACCAGTGAAACAAGAGCTGTACTCCATTTGTGTTCAATGAATCACTAAGTAAATAAAATTTAAAAAAAAAGAAAAAAATAAATATAGAATCATGTTGGCAAAAAAAAAAAATTTCAGGTGATTTTGGTTCAGAAAGCTTGAAGATTACACTGAAAGTCACTGTTCAGGAGTTACTTAGAACTATGTGGCTTATATTTTGGGATTATAAAACTCAAATTGTCTTACATAATACAAAATCATCTGCTATACTCTGAAAAATGTATTTACTTCAAAATTCTTGTTGAGATGTATTCACTAATGTGATGAAATTAGGAGACAGAGGTGAGAGAGAGAACGCACACACTAGCCAAATGTAGTTCCATATATGACACTCACACACACACACACACACACACACGAGCACATATAAGGAGAGAGTAATAGAGAGAAACACAGTATTGCTCTATGTAATAGTATCAACAATTTAAAGCGAAAACATGTAAGTGATTTACTATGTTAATATCATCTGGTTTGTTAAATTACTATATTGGTTGTTGTTTCTTGACACATTTATATTATTTACTCGGTAAGAATCCTTAATATTGTTATTTATTCTAATCAGAATGTTAGAAAGATTGAATCTCTATATTCATAAATTTAAACACATTAATCTTTTCTTCCCAGAAATATGAATTATGTCAGGAAAGTATTTTTGTAGCATTAATTCTTCATGGTACATAGTGCTGCAAAAATAGAAATACTATTGATTTAAGCAAACTACTTTTAAGATTATTGATGAAATCACCCACTCCATATGTCAAAATGTTTATTCATTAAGAAAATATGAAATTCCTAACCTATGATGTGCAGTTTGGATTGTCTTCAGCTATTCATCTCTCTTGAATAGTCAAACTCAGAACTTCCTTGATTCTTCAGAGCAGCAGTTATTATTTTTTGTTTCACTGTTCCTGTGTGGGAAGGGGCCTGACTGGTAAAATTTTCTTGAGAACAGATGTACTTGGAATGATTTCAATTAACTAGAAATGACTTCCTTCACTATAAAACGCTTAATCTACCATAAAGGCAAAATAAATCAAGTATTAAGTAGGGAGGAACCAGAGAAAAGAGAAACTGTGCTTTAGTAAATTTATTATTTTCCACCTACCTTCTAAGTAATATTAGTAATAGCACACTTAGTCTAAACATAGAAAAAATAGTCAAAATAAAAAAAAACTAGATAGAAATTTTCCATGTAAAGTTATGGGAGATCAAGACTATTATTTAAAAATTTAGACTGATATTTCCTTTCCTTAAAAAAATGGTTAATGGAATATACTTGAATTCTATAAAATTTATATTAAATTTAATTTATATTGGTCTGTCTCATTAATGTTGCTACCTTTCTAAAATTTGGATGTGGATATAAATGTGCATAGATACAAAGAAACTATGGAGCCCAAACTGGAGAAAGAAGGTCTAAATGGATTTAGAATATTTAAAATATCACTAAAAAAAATTGTAGTTTATAAAGAAAGACCAGACAGTATATAAATAACAAGAAAGAAAGAAAAACACTTTGGACAAAAGTTCAGTTTGTCAAACATTTATTTTTAGCAACCAAAGGTGATCTACATCTCTCCAGTCCACCATTTCATAAATAGAAACATAGCCTTCCATAATTCCTCCTCCTCCAAACATGAGTTGAGCGCTTTCTAAGAGTGAAGAAGCAACCCCTGAAAACTCTTCCTTGTACACTGAGAGTCTAAGTCATGGGTGGATAAATTCGTGGTCCGTAGTTTACATATACTGTCTTTTTTTTTTTTTTAAGTTTAAAGATGGCTGGAAAATTGAAAATAATACTAACAAATCCTAATAAGTGAAAATGATATGAAATTCAAATTTCATATCCATTATGGTCTTATTGGTGTAGAATAAGACCATAGTCTTATTGGTATGGTAATTTTCTCTGCATATTTTTTATGCCTGTATTTGTATTACAACAACAGATTTGAGACCCCATGGCACACAAAACCTAAAGTATTTCTAATCTGATCTTTCCTAGAACAATTCGGGCAGTGAGTATTTAAATTAATAAGCTTTTCTGAGTGATTAAGTCAGCTAATTTCCTTCCTAGAAAGTCAAAACTTAGACTCCAAAATATGATCAGTTCCACATTCTGCAGATCCTTGAATGGTTTCCTTCTTGACTCACATAAATTCTCTCCTTGGTGAACATATTTCTGTCCTATCCACATCATAGTAAAAACTTGGTAAGTTTCATGCCTTATGTGTATGCTAGTTACTTTTTTCTTCAATATTTATACAACAAGTGAGTATCACTTTTGATGATAGACACATGTTAAGAATGAATTTATCTCCTTCTACTCATAATTTTATCATTGATTTTAAGGCTTTATTTCTCACAAAATGAGGTTGTATAAGTTTTGAATAAAATATAATATTTTATCTTAATCTAGTTTTAGTATTCCTTTTTAAATAATTTTTTTCCAATAGCATACCACTTCTTATATTTTGCTATGTTCCAAAATTTATTTCCTGATTTTGATAACAACTGTGATATCACTATAGTTAGAAGAAAAAGTTGTCAACATCTGAATTCAAGGACTTCCCCCTTGTTTCCTTCCACTCTCAAGTTTCGATGAGGTTAGGAGAGTTCAGCACCATATTGATTCTGTAGAATAAAGTGCTGAGATATGAAGGAAAATGTCTTTTCTAGTTTCTGTAGATTTCAGGGAATATTGTTTGCAGCCTTTCATTGATCTTGAGTGTTGAGTGTGGCCACTCTGTTAAAATTAAAAAGTTTGAAACCATTAATATGGTTATAATGGGCAGCATTGGAAGAAAATATTTTTCTATTAAAATATTGGAAAGGAAGATATCAGAACAGTAGCAATGAATGTGATGGGAGAGATGAAGAGAGGAATAGTATTGGGAAAAGGTTGTTTTTATAGTTTTCTAAAGATATGAGTAAATGAATTACATTTTAAAATGTATTGCTTTTCTCATATATCTGAGCTTATAATAGGACACGTAATCAGAGGTAGAAAACTATGATTTTACCACTGTTAAAGTCAGGGTGCTAGTGGCAGAATTTGAATCTAGATAATAGTACTTTAAGGCACGTGGAATCATTGTCATGTTTCCTGAAATGTCTAGACATTTTATGAAGGACTAAAACAGTTGTTTTATAAGCTGATAGGTTACTTTTAAACCAGCAGAAAGATAGAGGGATATTATAAGGATAATGTTAAATTTGAAATTACACTCTCCTACCTGCAAGTATTCAGTTTGGGAATCTCTATTTAAGAGTCAAAAGAAAAATTAGAATTATGTAGCAAAATGTGAGTTAATAGAGGTGGGTGAAATGATCTCATGAATCTTTTGGCTGAAATTTCTATTTCCTTTATTCTATACTTCAAGATGTCTACAACTGAAAGAAATTAGAGGACATTCTTGGAAGGGAAAGAAAGTCAATGACCAGCTTTTCCTTGAAAGTTCAGTATTTTCCTATCAACCAAGGCCTGATAAATAATCTGGTGAATCATATTATTTTTAGATAGTATTACAATGAAAAGAACAAAAATTACAGGAAATATTTTGGCACAGAGTGGGAAAAATATGAGCTGTGCTAAATATATATAATCAAGATGATAAAATATAGCCGAGAGTTGTATATTACACATTTTTTAACTATTTGACAGATTATGGGCATTTAGATGGATTCCATATCTTGGCTATTGTTTAAAGTATTACACTAAACATGGGAGTGCACATTATTTCTTTAATATGATGATTTCCTTCTTTATAGATAGGTATCCAGCCGTGGGAACTCTGGATCATATGGTAGTTCTATTTTTAAATTTTGAGGAGGCTTCATACTCTCTATACTTCCACACTCTTTACAGTTCTCACTGTTACTGAAAGCTCAGTCCTTGTTCCCCGTACCAATTTAATAAGGAGGACACAGTTTTGAGAAAAAGGAAAAAGATTTATTGCTTTGTTAGCAAGGGAGAAGCACAGGGGACTCCTGGCCTAGAAGCTATGGTTCTATACAACAGGGAGAACAGAGAACTTTTAAAGAAGCTCCTCAAAGGCTGCATTCTGGGTGTGCCCTGAAAGGGGGTCCCAGGTATGCCCTAATGATGTGTTGAAATTTACTTGTTAATTTGGGAGATAGTCGCTTCCTATATCTTCTCGTAACATTTCCTTCCTTCCTGTGGTAGGTATGTGCTCAAGGACAGATAATGCAAGGTAATCTTGTTTCCTGCCCACTGGTTGGAGGTGGGAGAAGAACAGGAAAAGAAAAACATCTCTTTTAAAATATGCAGTAAGGGTTATATTGAAAAGGTGAAGTGAACCACTGTTACATCACCAATGATGCACAAGGATTCCCTTTTCTCCACATCACCAGTGCTTGTTTTCTTTTTGTCTGCTTGTTTGGTAAATTATTCTGATGGGAGTGGGAGTGTATCTCATCATGGTTTTCATTTGCATCTCCCTGACCACTACTAATATGAAAATATTTTACATATACTTCAAGCTATTTGTATATCTTCTTTTTAGAAAAGTCTTCTCAGATCTTTTGCCCACTTTTTAATTGAATTTTTTCTTGCTATCAAACTATTTGAATTCTTTATGTGTTTTGATATAACCTCCTTATCAAATACATAGTTTGCAAATATTTTCTCTCAGTCTGTACTTGTCTCTTTTTTCTGTTTTTGTAAAGGGGAAAGTAGAATGGAGGTTACCAGAGGCTAGAGTTGAAAGAAGAGGTTGGAAAGATGTTGATCAAAGGATACAAAACTGTAGTTAGATGGGAGGAATAAATTAAAGAGCTCTATTGCACAGCATGGTGAATATTATAAATGATAATATATTTTAATTTTGAAAAATGCTGTGTTGACATTAAATGTTCTTACCACAAAAAGTAATGATTGCAAGAAAATGCATATGATAATTGTGTATATTCTGCCAGTGCACAATGTGCATATATTTCAAAACATCATGTTATACATGACAAATATATACAGTTTCATGTCAGTTTTAAAACAAATAAACATTTATTTATTTATTAGTACTGGGGATTGATCTCAAGGTTCACACATACTAATCAAGTGTTCTATCAGTGAGTTATACACCATTAGTCCTTTTTATTTTTTATTTGGAGACAGGGTCACAGTTGCTAAGGGTGACCTTGAACTTGCAATCCTCCTGGTATACATCATAGTAGTACCCATTACAAGTTTGTACCACTGTGACAGGATAAAATACATTTTTAAAGAGGAAAAAAGAAAAAAGATTGCTGAGAGGTATGCAAGCTTAGATAGTGCTATACTATGAATGTTCATAGAGAAAGTGCCAAAGAACAGCCACTCTATTTGGAATGGCTTTAGTCTCCTTAACAAGAGCATTGGCTCTTAAAACCAATTATGAGAATTGCTAAGATCCTATTGACTTCCTGCTCGGATTTGTAAGCTTGATAGGAAAGACAAAAAAATAAAAAGCACACCTGTACATGCATGAAACACTTTGAATCCATGAAACATTTAAGAAAAGCAATAAAATATTCAAATTATGCTCTGGTTACATTTTGGCCTCTAAGTTATGCTTATATCTGACACCCTAATGATAAAGAGCCTTGGAAGGCCTTGACTCCACAAGAGTTATATGTATTCTTGTATTTATTTAGCATGCCTAATGTATAAGCTTTTTTCAAATTTTTACATATTACTTTTTGCAATCTTTCTAGTAGTCTCTAAGGGAAGGAAATATTTAAATTTAAATTTATATATAAGAAAATGAGCTTTGGATATAAAAGATTTTTCCAAGGACATAGTAATTAGAAATGATAGGTCACAGATTTTGATGCACATCTCTTTCATTTCTTTGACCACGGCTTTAATAACTACATCAGAAAGAAAATGGTACTCATAATGGCTGAATTGCTCAAGGTTATGAGTGGTACAGAAGAACCCATGTAGCTTTAATTCTGTATGCCCATCTGACTATAGAGTCTGCTTATATTTGCTTTCACAACAAAATATTTCCTTGATCCATTGAAGATCATTATTTTTATTTGGGAAGCTTTCAAGATAATCAGTGCCTGCAGACGAGGCAATGTAATTTTATGAAGTGTTTATTTAATGACTACATCTTTTGTAAAAAACAATTCTATAAATTTTTGGTTAACCAGTTGTGTTCTCATTACTGACACAGTAATATATGACTGTCCATGTAGCTGGTTTAGGAGATATCAGTATAAACCATATAATAAGCTATTCAGCTATTTGGCACTAAATTGATTCCTGCACCTGTCAAATAGCCAATCTTGAAACAAAATCAGAAATGAGGCAGGACGAGATTAATTCTTAAATCAAAAGACTCAAAACAATATATTCTGAACTACAGACCTCTAAAGCTCTCTCAGGAGTTTTAATTAAGGATAATGCTGTTCTCTTCAGGAAAGAGAGAGACACTTTAAAACTTTATGGAAAAAAAAAAAAGCAATAGATCTTAAATCCATGTAAGAACTCAGAGAGAAATACTACATACTAATCCTGCTAGTATAATTGAAGCTATTTTGAAGATTTAATTCTCACTCCTCCCTTTCTGCCAAAGGCTAAAGCTTTTGCATGCCAATGATAAGGTTCAATACCCGCACAAGCTCAGAGATGTCTTCCTTGGGGCTTTATAGGAGCAGTGTTGTAGATAAAGATGGAATTGCTTCTATTATAAGGGAAGGAATTATGTATGCAATATTAAGTGTTTTCTCCTTTTAATTATCCCCTTGCTTTTTATTCAAAGGTCTTGGAGATTTTTCCCAAAGAGGTACTATTTTACCTTATACAACCCTGTCCATCCTGATATGCTATGATTCATTTGCTGTACCACTAAATAAAAAAATTAAAAATATCAACAAACATACGAAAGACAATATAGGAGGCCAGAACACATCCGTAGTAGAAAACTGATCAAAATCTATGTTGTTCGGTTCATGGAATGTTAGGAAATAGGAGTTTATAAGCTATTTTTAATTAAAAATGTTTAAAACGGGGGATACCACATTTTAAAAATCTGAATTTCCAGTTTCCTAAAAAATCTTATCTGTTAATGTTGAGTCCACATTTTTTTTTTTTTTTTTTTTTTTTTGCATGGAAGCAGTAGCTCCTACATTTGGGTGTTCTATCTCCAGTACAACATATATGCTGACTCTTTATATTAATTCTAACTTCTCTCCCTGGTTCTATAGGCTTTTGAGCTTTCTACATCTGCAGTATATTTGGTGTTTATACTATGATATTCATGGTTTTATTATCAACAAGAAAAATCTCAAGTTATAGGATATAAAATAGTATGACCCTGTACTGAGAACCAAATTAACTTCTTGTCAATTTTGCAATACTAGCCTATCATTGAATTAGAGAGTGGGCACAGCCCATTTCCATTTATTTCATCTCAGCCCAATGTTATCTTTCTCAACGCTGTGTGGAAAATAACCAGAAAACAAAATGAATAAACCAGAAAAAAATGCATACTAAAATAAATGTTTTTACTTTGAAAAATGACCCCAAGAATCCACATTTATTTCTCATCATTATGGTAGACAGAAAATAATGAATGCACTCACAAGTGATGTGTTTAGTGGTGTGATATTATGTTCATTAGTGGGCTCCATTTATGCCATGATGAAAGCATCATGGATATTTTATGTAAAAATGTAAAAAAATAATTTGTACATTATTTCTAATAAATGTTGCATATGAAAAATGATTCATGAAGTACACAAGCAAATTAAATGGAAATTAAAATTGTACTTTACATGTGATTGGAGTATAAGACACAAATAGATAACTTTAGCAGTATGGTTTTTGAAAACTACAATAGACTCTCACTGGGATATCAATGGAACTACTGGGACTTTATTTCAAGTAAAATTTTAAGAAGTGTTTTCGGCATAATCCATTTATGCACATCACAATATTTATTCATGACTTGTAAATGTCAAGTATTTTTCTCTGTTCTCATGAATTGTTCAATCTGGTTAGGGAGACAGACACTAAACAACTAATACAAATACATAAATTACACAGATTTTATTGGTGATCAGGAGATGGAGAAATAGGATAGTGAAGTATAATGGATTACTTTTTTCAGGATGAAAGTAATATTATATAATTAGATAATAGGTAGTAGTCATGGTTATACAACTCTGCATATGTTTATATATACCACTAATTTATCCACTTCAGGAGGGTGAATTTTATGTCAATACATATCAATAAAGTGACTATTGAAAATAAAATCATACTTCTACGTGGCTCAAAATCTTACCTCTAATGATGTTTATCAAAATTATGAGAATACTTAAAACAATTTCTATGACCTTTGAAGATCCAAATTTAAAAGATTATTTTCTCCAAACCAATTGCTACCATTATCTGCCTTACTAACAATGCCTAATTGTACACTATTCTTGCATTCTTAGCTGCCAAACTTATACTTGCCTTAATGGTTTCACCCTTACTACTTCCTATTTCTTTTCTTGGAAAGCCACTGCTATGATTTAGATGTTGAATGTCCCCCAAAGTTTCAAGTCTTAGGGTGGCATTATTAGGATGTGGTGGAACATTGACAAATGGGGCATAGTGAAAGATTCTTCAGTCCTCTGGAGGTATCCCCATGAAGGCAATAGTGGGAACCTAACCTCTTCTTTCTCTTTAATTCCTGGTCATGAGGTGCACAGTTTATTCTGCTACACATTCCTGCCATGATGTCCATTCTTGCCAGAAACCCAAAGCAGTAATTAATCATGGATTGAAACCTCCAAAACTGTGAGCAAAACTATGTGGTTAGTCTTTTTAAATTAGTTATCGCTAGTGTTTTGTTACAGTGATGGGAAGCTGACTAACATCCCCAGTAACCTGAATAATTTCAGTTTCTTTCATTGATACCTTCTTCTGAATGCAAAAGATTTAAAGATGTCTTTCCTGAATGCAATACATAAAATGCCTGTTTATCTACCTCCTTCACTCACCCATACATCCACATTATATTCCCTTAGTTGTCCAATACTTACTACTTCTAATTGTGTCATGCATAATTGTTTATTGTTTGTTGTTTTTAGTTTTCCCCTACAGAAATGAGATAATGCCTGTGTGTTTTGTTTATTATGAGACCAGATATGTTTCCCAGTCTGATATTAAACTTACAATCCTCCTTCATCAACCTCCTGAGTAGATGGGATTAAAACTAGGCTGCCATGTCCATTTTAAGCATATGTTTTACTTCTTTGTATGGTATCAGCATTTCTGTATGAGTTAAATGGAGAAATAAATGAGGGAAATATGTATACTAAGTATACTGAGCATGATAATTAACTCCTCAGTGTTCATTTGGTCATCTATAAGATAGAAATAAAAATATTCTGTTTCAAAATATTTTGTAAGTGAAAAAAAATGTGTACTAAATTACTGGCATGTAGTCTGTTTAAGTTTCTTCAAAGATGGGGCAAAACCAAATTTTTCACCATTTGGGAACTTCATCAAACTTTCATGGACAAAAATCACATAAAAGCACTAATAATTCCACCCCATCTTCAAAACATCTATACTGAAATTCTGGGAAATAAAAGAAATAATAAAAAGAAAGATAGAAAATGAAAGAAGCAAAACATTCAAGGTTTAAATATAAGATACTTTGAAATCTTTAAAGTGGATATTGTTAGTGATTTCTTGAATTGCCTCACTTAATGTCACAAAGGCCCCTGGAGTAATTGGAATACTAGTCCCACAGTACTTACTAAAGGAAAAAAATATTCAGGCCTGCTGATTTATCCATAGAAATAATCTTCAGAAAGAAGACTTGAGTGCTGAACCAATTTTATGCTGTCAACATCTAAAAGAGTATTGCCCAAAGGAGAGCATAAAAGCTCTGAGGATCTGAAAATTCTGCAAAGTTTCTTGGTTTTCATTTAAATAATAGCAATGGTGCTGTGCAGCATTTCCCCTTAAGAACAATTTTTTAATACAAAAAACCCTCAGTTCTGAGTAAAAATGTATCAAGTAGGTGACCATGGAATGTGTGCTTATAAGAAATATCTGAACTGTCCAATCATTTATTCAGGTGAGAATCACTTAACGACTACCTAATGTTTTCATGGGTTTACTTGTCCTGGGGACTATAGTGAAAAACAAAGCAAATGGGTTTTACTTCTTCATGGATAGTGAAGTTATGGTGCATATGAGCAAGAAATAAACTAGCAACAGATATAAAGAAAGAGTATATATTCACAAGAGGTAATAAATTAAAAAAAAGTAAACAACAACATGTAGATTTCAAAAAGAGAAAAATGGAAGAAATCTAGGGTAATTAAATTTTGATTGGAATTGGGGCAAATTCCTGAGGAGGAATCACTTGGATAAAGACCTATAGACAGTTGGAGGGAGCCAGCTTATCTGACCCTGTCATTAGTGGTATGCAGGCATTCCCAATGGAAGATATAGCAGACGCTGAGAAAAAAGGAAAAGTAATGTGTTTAGACAACAGACCTGAAGACGACATAGTTTTTAAGGTGGAGAGAGAGTAGTAGGAAAAAATCAGAGCTTGAAAGAATTTTTGGTGTTTTAAAAATTGCATTTTTGAAGGATTTAAAAACATACATTGTGGCATTTAAAATAGTTTTATGTAGGCAAGAGATTACCTGAGTTAGTTTTGTATTTTACTGTATTTGTGTTTAGGAGGCAATTACTTCATTCCAAATAAAACATGAGTTGGCTTGCACTGGAATGCTCTGGCATTACAAATGTATGGGAATAAGTTGACTGGAGATTTATTTGGCAAACTGTGAAGGGAGAGAAGAAGGAAAAGGGAGTCAAAAAACAGCATTTACACTTATTTACTAAGTAATGTGTATGGCAGAGGCTGTTGAAGTGCCTATGACACTATCCTGCTCCATAAACAGGACAGATATTCCATCCTGATCAACAAACAATGCTTTTACAAATTTCTCATAGATATAAGTAATAATATCTAACTTTTATTATTATTAATAATAATATTATTAATAATATTATGGCGGTATAGCTCAGCAGTTGGGAGCATGTGTGAGGATCTGAGTTCAATACCAAAAGTCACAATAAATAAGTAAAATGATATCTAACTTTATTGACAACATGCTATTCACTTAGTTACACATGCCTCCTACTCATCATACATGATCTTCAAAAGAGTATCTTGGAATATATACCATTATTTCCACAATTTTATAATGGAGACCCAGGCTTATAGAGAAGTTACTTAACAGAACCTCCACTCTATGTTGGTCAGAGTCAGAAGTCCTCATGGTCTAGTTGTCAAACCAAACTCAACGCAAACATGAACTGAGGTGTTGGTGAAACCAAAACATACTCGGATGATTCCCAGGTTTCTGATGCCATTGATGCAATGCTGAGCCTAAAATTCTATTTTTATTTATTGTTTTTAGCACATAGGTCAAAGGGACTGAAGGCCATGAAATGATGATCACACAATTATAAACACTGAAGAAACTCTGAAGTTCTTCAAGTATGTGAGTGTGTGGGGCAAAGAACTATAATTCTATACTTCTGTCATCTTCTTGAGTTTGAAATCTGCTTACTTTCCACCTTTTGGGGTTATGATAGGGAATGTTTCAGCCTCCAAAACTAGTATTTTCAATATTCCAACCTGCAGAAGAGAATCAGCAGCCAAGCACCAGGGAATCTGGTATGCCGGTAAAAGCTTCAGTATTCAGTTTTACTGTCATTGATTTTCCTAGAAGGTTTTTTTTGCCTCTTGAAATAGAGCTAGTTTAGAAGCAATGGGAAGAGAAGTTGGATCCCAGGACTGTATTACAAAGAATATCTTTCAAATAATCAATAGCTACATGAAGTAGATATGGAATATAAATTCCACCTTGTACTACTATTGTCAGCACATTCTTCTGCTTTAAGACTTACCCTCATTCTCACATCCAGAGGCTATCTTACCTTATATTGTGATAGAATCTACTGCAATTGTAGCATACACTCATGTCAACAACTTCTCAGTTTGATGAAACTTTCCATTTATTTGACACACAGGTAATAAAAATTGTTGCTAGTAATAATAAATGATGTATAAAATGTTCTTGCTCTGGAAACTATAATCAATAACATTCCAAAATATTGCATTTTCAGATGACAACCTCTCCTTACTTTGTGCCACTCGATCACACTTAAAGCCATGAACGATGCTCATTATTTTAATCACTAACTCTTATTCCAGAAACTGTGGTAGAGGACAAAAAAAGGACAGTTTGGCTTTCAAAAACATATTAATGCTTTTAACAACTTTTTTTGAATATTTAGTCTTGTCAAAACTTATTCATACTTTTTTCTACTGCATATCATTTGACAATTATCACATTAAAATAATAACATGATAATATTATTACAAAAAGAATAATCCAAATTATAGTACTCAATGAATTTATTACCACAACCAGCACAACTTATTGAGAAGAATAAAAATTAAAATATCACACAAATATTTCATAAAATAAATACTTAAATGCAAATTCCAACACTCTCTTTACTTCACCAGATAATTGAAAAATGAAAATTTCATTGGGCCACTATGCTACAGAGATGTAAGTACATGCTATTTGAAAAGCAGAAGGGATTCTGATACAGAACTGTTTTTGAGGAGTAAAGTACTACTTTGGTAAAGAGAGTCACTACAGAGGCTAAGAACAGAAGCAACATGGTAAAAGCTAGATTAAAAATTATAAAGCACAATTCATGTAATCTTCCTAAAGTCTGTTTCTCTAGTCTCTATAACTGGAAAAATAATATCCTGGTTGGCTTTAGTCCTCAAAATCCTGTGAAGTAATGAAAATGACTTCCTTCACACTGTACTTCACACATACTATTGATGAGCATTAGAGAGGGAATATGGCATTCAGTTTCCCAAGTGAGAATAAGAGAGTTTAAACCCTTATTCTGGAACTGAAATAAGACAGACAGAAATACAAGCATTATATGATCTCACTGATATATGAAATATAAAAAATTGTTTTCATAGAAGTTGAGTGTAGAACCATGGTTACCAGAGGCTAGGAAGTGTAGAGGGATGGGGAGGAATGGAAAAATATTGGTAAGTTTGTATTAAGTGACACTTAGGTAGAAGGGAAAGCCTCTAGGATATTATTGCAGATTATGATATGTATAGCTAAAAGTTATGTACTGCATATTTCTAAAAGCTAGAAAACATTTTGAAAGCTTTTACTACAAAGAATTGATAAATTTTGAGGCACTAAATGCTTAATTTGGTTTAAACATTACGCAATATATACATGCATCAAAATTATATGATACCCCATTAACAGGTACAACTTCTATGTCTTGCCGATCAGCTAAAATTAAAAAATAAAATTTATTTAAACTAAACACAATAGTATGTTGTTGTTGTTGTTTGGTGCATGGATTGAACCCAAGGCTGCCTTACCCCTGAGCCACACCTTCTGCCCATTTTGTATTTTATTTAGAGACAGAGTCTCACTGAGTTGTTTAGGGCCTCACTAAATTGCTGAGGCTGGCTTTGACCTTGTGATCCTCCTGCCTCAGCCTTCTTCCAAGAGGCAGGGATTACAGATGTGCACCACTTACCCTGGTTCTAATAGTATTTTATTACATTAAATTATTTCAATTAAATAAAAATTTAAAAAATAAAAACTTCTTCTGTATTTACCTTATCTGAAACAAATGGGAGGGTTACAAAAATCTTTAAACCTTGTTTTGTTCATCTATGAAACTGGTTAATGATAAAATCAATTACATAGACTGGTTTTGTGAGGTTCTACATGGAATAGGATCTCATTAAATGTTCTTTTTATAGTAAATGTTAAGGTTAAAGAATATTCTTCCTTCTTTTTATCTTTTATTTTGAGAATATAAATTTAAGCTTACTTCTCACTTATCTATACGCATATTTTTGTTTGCTACATTACCTAAGCAAGGTTTTAATTCTTGTTTAGTCCTCACTTAGAAGTAAGTTATAATTGAACATCCTCACTTTTCTCTAAGTGTGGATTGATTTAGAGAATCAGAAGAAAATAAAAAGAAATTAAGAATAAAATATGATGCATTCCAAGAGTCTATTTTAATGCCTTTGGAAATGTCTCTACTTGTTTCTTTCTTCAGATTTTACTAAAATTATTATAAAGATGTCCTGCTTTATCCTTAGGAGATACATTATTAAAAAATATTCTAGCATAGAAGATCATAACATGATAAAAACCTGACAAATGTGGTTATCAGATATGAAGAACTAGATAAACAAACACATACACTCAGAAATAATGCTGCAGGACAATCATCTATACCAAAAGCCTGCATAACATATGTAGAGAATATTAATAGTGTTAGATACTCACTATAAATACTTCTGGGATATGAAATATGCATTCATAGACAGAACCTTTGGACAGGGAGTGAATGACATTTAATTTAACACAACCTACAAAACAGGTGTATCTTGGGCTTTTATACAACTGGACAAGGTTTCAAGTTAGGAATGGCAGTTGTTGAGGTTTCTTACTCTCCTGCAGAATAAGAAAAGATGCAAATATCTTAACCATTTTCAGTTTCAAAAAAAGCCAGACTTATAAAAACACTGTTACTATAAGGGAAAGGTCACTGATTTTCTAAACATAGAGACTTAGCACCACCATAAAAGAGAATTCATTTTATTAAATGAATGATGAGCCAAGAAGGTCACAGTAGCTTGAAAAGAACAATAGCAGGTCATGAGCTTATAAATCTTGGAAGAACTTCTTTCACTTAAGAGAGCAGGATTATTATACGATTTTGTAAAGTGCAAGAAGCAATAGGAGGTCATTCATGCTGATATAAAGTACCAATTAAAATTTTAAAAAATATTGAGTGTGAAATTTTTACTATGTCTAGATCTGATAATGCATATAAAAGGACAAAGTATTTAATTTACATTACTTGCAAAAAAATACAGAATCAAGTAATTGATGAATGCATAATTCTTCAATATTATAGGTTGCCTTCCAATTAATGTGAAAAATCAGTTCAACTTAATTTTCATACTGTTTATTTGGCCACTCTGCTGGTTTTTGTTTATTTGCTAATTAGTTTGCCTAATCATAATTTAAAGTAATCAAATTTCAATAGAATAAGTGAATTATGAATATTTCATTAATGCTATTAATTTGGTTTCCTATAAATGGATGACTGTCCTACCTAAACGGGAAATCATCATTTCAGAATTTCTTTGTGATTTTTCTTATCAATTCTGAAAGATATATATGTGTGTGTGTATATATATATATATATGTGTATATCAATTCTGAAAGACATTTATGTAGGCATGTATATATGTGGATATATATATTTATATGGAAGACCTTTAAATTCACATATTATCACAAAATAATCACAAAATTAAAATTTGTTCTACTGTAATAATTGCCAATCAGTCATCCTTTATAAGTTATAAAATGGTCATAAAATACAAGGAAGAGACTTTATATTCCTTAATCCTATAATACCTATGGAGATGGATATTTTGAACATACTCTTTACTAAAAATGCAGTTGTAAATTATTGAACAGGAGTTAATTTTGTTAGCATTATTAATTGCATAAAAAGCTTCTCAATGGATATCATTACAGCAATGGTTTTGCTTTTTTTCCCCTGTCAAATGTATAAAGAACAGCTTCCAGTTTGAGCTATAACAAATATGTTTTAAAGTAAATACTTTTGATCTTCAATAAACAAACCAAACAAGCTGAACATACTAAAATCAATAACTTTTTAAGAGACTAACCTGAAAATTGAGATTGTAGAGCAAACTGACTTCCCAGAATTTTAAATGTTTTGTGAATACAGAAAATAATTATACAGGATCTGCTTAGTTGGAACAAAGATACTGGAACAGAAACTGGTAGAAATACTTAAGGAATAATTTGATGAATTGCTGGAAGCCTAGAGTAGCCTGGCACGAGAGTCAGAAAATCAAGAGGCTGTAGTCATGGGAGAGCCCGAAAACTTTCACAGGTGTAAAGTCCAAACCTCTTCCAGTTTCACATGGTGAGGAGCCAAGAAAGATCACTTCCCATCTCTAGCAATAGGAAAGGGAGAATAATCATTATAAAATAACATTTTCTGGAAGAAAGATCACTTTTTATGGAGAAAGACTTTACCAGAGACATATTCAAGCTTTAGCCCCTCTAAGCCTTCTGTCTTGATTTAAAAAGAGGAATGCTTCTGTACCATCAGAGAAACACATATGAAGGGCCAGAGTTCTGGACCAACAAGAGATTGAAATTTAATTATGAGATTAAAATGATTTCCCTCACTCTCACTTTACCAAGGAACAAAAAGTGCAGTATCAGTGGACTACAGTCAGAAGAGCTGAAAGATGTAGGCACTATGAAATGAAATATTCATGGTGTCACAAAGGTGAGAAAGCAGGCAGAATAAAGACATTTGCATTCCCTGACACCTGCAAGGCCAGGGAACAGTACTCTCAGACTGTCCCCTATCTATGTCATCATAAATCCTCACACTAAAGGCCCACCGTTTACTTTAGTGTTTATTATCCAACACAACATTTCTGGCTTGCAACAAAAACAAAAACAATAAAAAAATACAAAGCATAATAAAGGCAAGGAAGAATGCACAGTAGGAAGCAGAGAAGAGTCTGAACTAGCGTCAGATGGAAAATGGGATGAAAATATCAGAGAGGGAGTTTGAGATAAATGCAATTCATATAGTAAGTGTTCTGATGGAAATAGTAGGCAACATGCCAAGAATGAGGGAGTAACCTAAGCAGAGACAGAGCATCAAGAATCAGAAAGAAATACTAGAAATTAAAAATACTGTAACAAATGAAAACTACCTATGTTGGACATGACATTAAAACCGTCTCAACAGAGAGGCCTTCCTGTCTGTTCAGCCAGCTTTAATTTAGGTCAATGTAGGTCAATAGGAACTCCCTGAACTGAAATGCAAAGAGGTAAAGGCACATCATACTCAAACTTCAAAAACAAACTGCAAAGACACATAGAACGTCTAAGACTAACATGGAGGAAAATACTGCTCCTTTCCTGAAGAAGAAAAATAGAGGAAACTCTCATCAAAAAACCATAGAAGAAAAATGAGGACAGATTTTAGGTAAAGTGTTGAAGTAGAAACTATGAAATTCCTTTATCCAACAAATTATACATCAAAACTGAATAAAAGGTTTAAAAAATAAGGGAAAAAAATGAAGGAACACATTGCCAAATCATTTTCCCTTAACAAAATTCACCATTAATTCTTCAGGGAGAACTGAAATAATTCAAACAAGAAACTCAGCTACCTAAAGCAAAAGGAAATTCAAAGAGATAATGAATTAATGTAAACAAAATTTTTATTCTTTATTGATCAAAAAGATGTGATTATTTGTATTAATAATACTATTATGTAGGACAATTATAGCATGTTCATAAGAGAGGATAGCAAAAATATCATGCAGGATATGGGGATGGATTAGAAATACAGTTTAGAAGGTATTCATATCATAAAATAATGAAGACTATCAAGGAGTATTATATACTGGTAAATATGCCTACACTTCAGGAAGACCTAACAATTTTAATATGCGTAACTTACAACTGCATCAGATCAAATGAGGTAAAACTTACAGAAATGAAAGAAGATAAAGTCCTCTATTATAATCGGAGCCTCGAAGACCCCTACACTATTTCAATACTTGATAAAACAATCAGGTCATGCATATGTACACACACACAAACACACACCCATACATATATATATATATATATATATATATATATAATTGAATTATATATATGTATAATTGAAATTAGCTATTAGATTGATCTGATGAATATTCTCAGTATATTCTTTTCAACAATAGAAGAATACATATTCTCATGCTAACACGACATTCTCTAGTCTAGACATTTTCTGAATCACAACACATAGTAAAATGTTTAAAATAGAGTATATGTCACACAAAGTATATATGCTCAAGGAAATTTCACAATAATTCAGGTAGAGACATAACAAAAATCCTGAAATACTTGGAAATTAAATAAAATAATTCCAAATACATGAATCAAAAATTAAATCTCTAGTGAAATTTTAAAAATATTTCAATGAACTTGTGTTTTGGCCTCCACCACTTCTAACTACACATGGACTTGGTTGCACCCTTAAGACTGTTCAGGTCCTTGAGGTTGTAAGTCTCAGGTGTGACCCAGCTTCACATCAATGTTGGTCAAGGGACTGCCTTCACCAACACAACCCCAACTGTGTGCAGCATAACTTGGGAGCAGACATCATTCACTAGGGGTAGAGCAGGGTAGTAAGCACAGGGCTTTGCCTTGGAGTTCAGAACTGGACTGGTAGAATCCAACACAAGATATGGACTACTGGCTTCAATCCCTATGCCTGCCTGTGTACATGGCTTCTGAACAGCTCTGGTGTTAGGTGGAGACAATCAGCACAGATTTTTTACTCTGGCCATCATTACCTTCAGTTGGTTGCTTCCATCTTAGGTCACGAGTTTATCTAAACAGAGACAACCTGTAGCAATATGCCATCAACCCTGTGCTCCTGTGATGTGATAGTATTGAGGTGTTGGTGTCATAGGAGCATGGGGTGGGGCTTGTCCTGTCCATAAGTTTTCTGCCAAGAACCTATAGAATTCCAGTGACTGAAAAATGCGATTGGGATTGTGAACCAGGTGTCTTGGTCTATGCCAGCCCCAGGGAGATGCTGGCTGGGACCTACTACTACTTTTAGCTAATCTTCCTGGTCAAAGTGTACAATACACCAACTGCAGATTTGGGACTAACTTGTGATTGGATTTCCCTCTAGTGTAGAAAACGTGACAACACACTAACAGTGAACTCCAGCAAACCTGGACCGATGGCACCATCTAGTACTGAAACAGCTAAAGTGACCTCAGGTTAAGAGAAAATAGGCAATCTGCTCAGAATTTCTGGGCAGACAAAACAAGTCATATTGTGAATACTGAAATAAACACCTAACCTTTCCATTTCCAGATGATATTGCACATGAAGCATGGAGAACTTTTGGGAAACTCACCTGAAAGTGAAATTAGGTGCCAGAAACTGGACAGAAAGTAATCAATTAAAAAAAAAAAAAGGCTGCCAATAACCCAGGAGTCCCAAATGTCTTCACAGTCTAAACCATATGGGCAATAGGGAAAGTTTGCCTTTTACCTCACACAATGCACAGAATCAAATGTTTCTTACCTGACCACACCACCTGTAGGAACTTCATGGAGGTCCAGGACCCTGAATATTATTGGGTTGACAGTTCATCCCTTCAATCATAGGTGAGTGCCCAGGCATTTTGCTGTGTCCTAAAAGAAAATATCAATTTCACCCATTAGCATAATTATAATCAATATAATGCAACCAGGCAATATCTTTAGGGTGTAAGAACAGAATGAGCTCCCTAGGCACCATGTCATGACAAATAGTAAGCGTGTGTAGGTGCCCCAGAACAATACCTGAAATATCCACTGTCTTCCCTCTCATGTGAGGGTAGACTTCTTCCATAACTCTGTAATACAATTCTGCAAATGAAATTAGGTAAATCCAGAACAAAACAGCACAAACAGTGCCAAGGGAGGACATGATATTTCTAGTTCTTAAGTAATGTTAGGCACTTCAGACTGAAGAGGAGGAGTCACCATATATATAGCTCCTTATAGAAAACAGTCATTCTCCAAGTAGCACCGAGTGCTTTCACTGGCCAGACTGGGCTGCTGTAGGCACCGTGGACAGGTTGTAAAGTTTCAACCCTTTCCAGTTCCTTTATGGCAGCTCCAGTCTCAGCATGTCTGCATGGCAGCTTGTACTGCATGGTATTTACTAGCCTCCTAAGGGTAGGAAGGCAAGCAGGGTTCCATCTGGATTTTCTCTCAATGCTGTCTTTACTATGTAAAGGTTGAGTTGAAACTCCCCAATAGAGGTTTGTAATTTTTCCCAATCAAATATCCATCTGTAAAATGTTTTCAGGAATGGGAAAATTCCTACCATATATGGAGTGGAGGGTGCTGTCCCAATTTTTAGTTACAATAACACTTGTTTTACTCTCATGAACTTATACACATATTAGTCAGTAATTGCTCAGGGTCCCAGAAAATGTTCTTGATCACTGTATATTAGTATACATTTGGCACTTGTATCTATCAGAGCAGTTGTTTTCTTCTTGCTCTTGAAGGACTGATAAATAGTGAGTTTCACGTGAGGTTTCTGGTTATCCCCTGTAGACCACACTTGGCAGTGACCTTGATCCCACCCCTAATCATAGAGATTGGGGTGATCCACCCACATAGCAGACAATGCTGGAGCATGGAAATTCCTCATCCTCCTCTTTAAGAGGAGAGGTAAAAGTTGGAAATATTGTTTGGGCTTAAGTTCCTTCCACAAGGCTATCCAGATTGGATTAGGTTATATACCTACAGTTTCCCTGGGGATGGCAGCATGGGGCATATCATGCCACTTCTGCTTTCTAGTTATTTTAGTTGACCCCTTATTTCTTTCCTCTAATCCTTATTTTCTCCTTTTCTTGTTCTATTTTCTGACAAGGTGTACTCTGTTCCTAACATGTTCATTCTTTCCTGTAATGGCAGTACCATTGCCCATATTATGAATATCCTGTCCAACAATCAGGCTGAGAAGGGAAAGACAAGGGTAATCCCATCATAGAAGTATATTTTAAAACAGTTTACTTTCATTCCAGTCATAAAATAGCTTTATCTGGTTCTTGAAACACCTGAGCATAAATGGCATGTCACAGACTGAGACAATCTATAATGCAATGATTTCCTTATATCTGTGGGCATTATATAAGCACTGCTTAAGGGCAGGATGCACTGTACTACTAGTCATTTTCTCACCTTCATTTTCCACCAGAGAAATGCCATATCATCCTATGTCCCCGAGTCTGACATGGATGGCACACTTTTATGGCAATGTTATTTAAGATTTTTTTCAATATGTAGAAATTCTCCTGCACTGTATTCCCCAACAGTGAGGATTCCATACTACATCTGCATATGCTCTGTTTTTGCTTGTGTTGCATTAAAAGTGAAGTGGAAAAACAAGGCTCATGGGTGGGGTGCTTCCACTAGAATTTCAACCTCATGTCCTTAGGTTCTTCCTCATTTCCCTCCTTTCCAGGGAATCCAATTTTTTGCATCAGATTCTGGCCTTGATATACTAGCTATCATCTGTTTTCTCTTCTAGTTCTTTTCAAAAGGCCCAGAAAGTGGCAAGGGAAGGTTTCTACTTTGGCATTTTGTTCAGATTAGAGGTTATGAGAAGTCAGAGGAATATGTTTCTCATTCAAGTTGAAACTTTCTTTTTGTTGGCCTATTAAACAGATTATGTCAACAGTCTTCCGAATGCTGCTGCAAGATGCCATCCTTCCTTATCATGGTGGGTTAAGCAGTATTTAGCAAAGAGCTGCTTCAAACCCAGCCACAATTTCAGTGTCACATGGTGCACTGGAACTTTTAATATATGAGTCACTCCTTCCCACAGAGAATTAAAAGGTCAATCCAGGATTTGCCCTATGGAAGCTTCCTTACCTTTGCACATTACCTAGATATCCTGGATGTCTCGTCAATTGTTCCAGAAAGTCTTGATCCCAATGAATGAACAATAGGTGCAAGATTCTAGGAGGCAGACAGATCCAGGATTGAATAAAGTATAAATTACAGGAGATATGTGAACAGGAACATTCTTAGATGGCAGCAAGATAGATGAATCCTAACAATTTGGTTCACAAAGAAGGGGCTTCTGTAATGGTCAGGACCAAAGTGGCTTCATCCAAGCCACAACATACATATTTAATCTCAAGTTTACATCAAGAATGTAGGGAACATCTATGACACTTATTGCACCAAGGTCTGGGTCATAGAGCTCCACATACTACTTCAATTGTTTTGTTCATTCATAGAACACTAGGACACTATTCAAGAAAAACCAACCAGGATGGATCTGGCATAGTCTGAAAATTACAACTAAATATGGCTACAGTCAGGTAAAGCTACATAATTTATCAATTACACCATTTCATCAATTGTGATACATTTACTAAACTAGTGTGAGATGATAATAACAGGGGAAACTGGGTTTGGGGTATATAGGAACTGTCTGAGTCAGTTTGGAAATACTATAAACTGGGTGATTTAAACAACAAACATTTATTTCTCACTGTTCTGTAGGCTAGGAAGTTCAAGGTCCAAATGTCCACAGATTCAGTGTCTGGTAAGGGCCTGCTTCCTGTTTTATTTGGCAATCTTCTTGTCATTTTCTCACATAGTAGAAAGGGAAAGTAAGTTCTCTCAGAACTCCTAAATAGACACGAACCATCTGGGTTCTAAAGTCATGATCTCATCTAATTCTAATTAGTTCCTAAAGACTCCACCCCCTGTCACATTGGGGAACATGGTTTTAAAAAAACTTTGAAGATGATGAAAGCATTCATTCCATAACAATAACTCTCTATCTTTACAATTTTTCTGAAAAAGTAAAACTGTCTTAAAACAGACAAAAATTAAATAAAAGTACCAGTTAATTTCACCTTCCTATTTTTTAATTTATGACAGTACATTGTCCATTGTTCCTTTTTTTTCTTTTTCCATTTTCAAAATCTTATACATTAAATACTTATACGGGGGAAGATCTTGAGACAGTTTTCTAAATTTGATGAGGTTTATTTTCTTCATGTGTAGAAACCAACCAGCAAGACTTTTGCAAAGATTAAAAGTAATGTGGTAACATCAAAGATTCAACCAATGTATTTTGAAAATAGACTCTATGCTGGAAAGAGCCCTAGGTAACCCACATACAGCAGATATGTTCTGTTCTCATCTGATGTGAAAGACAAAAAACAAAGAGTAAGTAAGCAACAAGCTATGATCCACCAAATAAACAAACAAGTCAACTAAATATGCAATTCAATCTAGAGATTGTCCACTACTACTAGTATTTACAAATAAAAGCTTACTATGACAGAATAACACATTGAGGTACGTGTAGATGGTTGTTCATAAATGATGGTTTATTCCACTAAAAATTTTCTTATTTACCTTTCATAGTCCCTGCATTTCTTTTGTATCCATTCCAAAAAATAACTTCATACATGGAAGTATTTGTTTTTCACTCTTTTTTATGGAGTATCCTGCATTGAAAAACAAAGTTTTCTTCTTCCTTTTTTAATCCATTTTTTGCTGTTTTAAGTTAAAGAACATTTTTTTCCTTCCATCAATATTAAAGACATAACACTGCATTGCATTTCATCATGCAGATGTATTTAAAATCCCAAATTAGTTGATTTTGTTAATCAAGTTGGATATAATTCTGAGTGGGCTTGACTTAATTGGGTAGGAGCCCTGAAGAGAGAGATACTGGGTCTTTTCTGAGGTTTTGGATTATGCCAAGAACCTCATAAGCTTGGAAGATAACCATGAGGTCTAGCCAAAGGAAGTTAGTCCTGTAAAACTTAATTGCAGCCTGTGGGATCTGAGGCTCTGTCTGAGACATGCTTAAACTACTGATCTACAGAAACTGTGAGGTAATAGATGTGTGTGAATTTAATCTCTTAATATGTGGTAATTTTTTGTTACCAACAGGAAACATACAATTCTAGTAGATGCATATTTAATCATCTATAAACTACTTAAAGATGTACTCTTTGATATTTAGAAAAGCTCTTAGTTTCATCTTCTCTTTTCATAATTTATGTATAAACATATACACCTTTATGTGATTGTGTGTATGATTACATATAATTCAATAAAATTATTACATAAAAGAGTATGTATATAAACATGATTCACATAAACATGTATATATAAACATATACAAAATATATATGCATAAAGATTTTGTATATATGCTTATATCTACACAAACACATATATATTTATGGCAAAAAGGTATTTTTACATGCTGCATCATGGAATTGGAGTCTTGCATTTGGTTCACTTTGGCCTAAGGAATGTCAGCAAATATGAAAAGAAAAAAAGAGTTTACATGCTTGTGTGTTTCTACTTGTCCTTTTGTCTAATGAATAATGATGATACCATATCATAGGTTTCCGCTTCCTCTTCACCCTAAAGTTCATAAAGATAAATGTATCTAATAGACATGAGCCCTATCTGCAGGCTAGAATGCAGCCTAGAATGAAATCACACTACTTGCTTAAATCAGAGCTGCTCAAATGAGCCATTTTATATCAGCCATGCATAGTTTTCCTTCAGAAATGTGGTTGGGAGAAAGAAGAAATATATAAAATTATAAATGACTGAGTTTTGTATAGGTTGTTTCACATTCCTGTTGCAATAGCTGATGCTACTTGCATCAAATTGTTAACTATGTTAACTATGATTGCCACTTGTATCTTTAGTATTATTAAAATTTATCAAAGTGTTCTAAGAATCATTATTTTATCTAAAATTAAAGATAGAAATGTCAATGTTTTTAAAAATTGCTGAAACTTTTAAACTTTTCCAAGGAGTCTGGGTTGTAACTAAAATCTCTGTGTGATCTTTTTTAGACATGACTATAGACAATTACAAGGAATGTATCTGGATGGTGTCATAAGGAAAGCTGCCTCATCCACCCATCTTACAGTCTCTGAAGGGAGTCACAGTCAGGCTTCAAACCCCTTTGGCTGGCAATATTATCTGCGTTCCATGCCTAGGTGACTCAATGTTGATGCTTCTCAATTAGCAATGTTGTCAGAGAACTTTCTGTGGTACTACTGCTAGACGGGACAGAGGGAATGGAAAATTGAACATTTTTTCACTTTGAGTCAGCATTTGTTACTTTTCTATTTCTATCCCTCCTCCATTTTTGAATCTTGATAGGTATTATTCCATGGGAAAAATAGATGACATGATTCCAATGTTTTTTTCAGGTTTGACTTTGACTTATATTATTGTGATAAGTGATCCAAACTCTGAACTGTTGCTTTCTTTTTGGATTTGGTCTAAATGGACTGCCCTGACACTGTTGCAGTTCAGCTCCCTCCAGATCAACTGAGTTATTAACTAACTGCAATTTTAATATCTAAGGAATTATTTTTCACTTTTAAAATAAATATTGAAAAGTTAAGGGATGAGGGTCCCAAAAGTTTTTTTTTTTCTTTTTAAAATATTTTTATTTTTTTTATTTTGATTTATTTTACCCAAATTGGTACAACTTTAGTGTCTCTGGTTGTACATGAAGTACAGTCACACTATTTGTGTAATTATACATGTACATAGGATAATTATGTTTGTCTCATTCCATTATCATTCCTTCCCCTGCCCCCTCTGCACCCCTCATTTTCCTCTATACACTCCATTCTTCGTCCATTCTTTCCCCCTCCCAGGGTATGTATCATTAACCACTTATCAGAGAAATCATTTTGCCTTTGTTTTTGGGATTGGTTTATTTCATTTAGCTTGATAATCTCCAACTCCATCCATTTACCTGCAAATGCCATAATTTTATGCCTCTTTATGGATGAGTAATATTCCATTGTGTATATATACCACAGTTTCTTTATCCATTCATCTACTGAAGAGCATCTAGGTTGGTTCCACTACGTAGCTATTGTGAATTGAGCTGCTATAAACATTGATGTAGCTGTGTCACTGTAGTATGCTGATTTTAAGTTCTTTGTATATAGACCAAGGAGTGGAATAGCTGGGTTAAACGGTGGTTCCATTCCAGGTTTTCTAAGGAATCTCCACATTGCTTTCAGAGTGACTGCACCAATTTGCAACCCCACCAGCAATGTCTGAGTGTACCTTTTTCCCCACATCCTCACCAACACCTGTTGTTGCTTGTATTCTTGATAATAGACATTATAATTGGGGTGAGATAAAATCTTATGGTAGTTTTGATTTGCATTTCTCTTATTAATAGAGATGTTGAACATTTTTTCATATATCTGTTGATTGCTTGTAGATCCTCTTCTATGAAGTCTCTGCTCATTTTCTTAGCCAATGTATTGTATTGACTGGGTTATTTATAATCTTGGTGTAAAGTTTTTTGAGATTTTTTATAAATTCTGGAGCTTAGTGCTCTATCTGAAGTGCATGTGGTGAAGATTTTCTCCCACTCTGTGGGCTCTTTCTTCACATTTTTGATCGTTTCCTTTGCTGAGAAAAAGCTTTTTAGTTTGAATCTATCCCATTTATTGATTTCTACTTTTATTTCTTGTGCTTTGGGAGCCATGTAAAGGAAGTCTGGTCCTAAGTCGACATGATGAAGATTTGGACCCACTTTTTCTTCTATCAGGTGCAGGATCTCTGGTCTAATTCCTAGGTTCTTGATCCACTTTGAGTTGAGTTTTGTGCAGGGTGAGAGATAGGGGTTCAGTTTAATTTTTCTGCATATGGATTTCCAATTTTCCCAGTACCATTTGTTGAAGAGGCTGTCTTTTCTCCATGGTATGTTGTTGGCTCCTTTGTCTAGTATGAGATAACTTTATTTATGTGGGTTTGTCTCTGTGTCCTCTATTCTGTGCCATTGGTTTACCTGTCTATTTTGGTGCCAATACCATGATGTTTTTGTTACTATTGCTCTGGAGTATAGTTGAAAGTCTTGTATTGTGGTACCACCTTCTTTGTTCTTCCTGCAATGGCTATTCTGGGTCTCTCTTTTTTTCCAAATGAATTTCATGATTGCTTCTCTATTTCTATGAAGTACTAATCTCTATTGCTTCTCTATTTCATTCTAGTGTTTTTGTTGATGTTCAATAGCACAACTTAAAGGAGAAAAACTAAGTAAAATTTGAAAATAAAACCTTAATAGAAGAAAATGAGTTTCTTCTTCCAAAGTGTTATGGTGGAATTCTCTTTAGTTCTTCCACTAAGTATTGCTATCAACCCTGGACATTATATACACAAGAAGTATGAGAGGACTCAGAAAACTGAAGAGAAGCATCATACTGGTCAATGATGATAGGACCAAAACAATGGTATTTCAAGAAAAACATCATCCCAAGATTGAAAAGGCATTTCAAGAAATAATAGTTTAATTTTTTCTAAATTTTGCAAAAGACACAAGCCTACATATTCATGAGCACAAATTCTAAACAGAATCAACCCAAATAAATCTTTGCCACTCATCACAGTCAAATTTCTGAAAACTAGAGGAAAAAAAATGAGAAGTGAGGAAAAAAAAAACAATTTGAATGACAACAGATTTCTCATGATAAACTATGGGAGCAAGAAAGAATGGGCACCACACATCTCTGGTGTGGAAAGAAGAGAATTGTCAACCAAAATTCTGAAACAACTGACAATAGTCTTCAAATATGAAGAAAAAATCAAATGATGACAGATATTATATGAAATAAAACTGATAAAATTTGTCAGCAGTAGTCCTGCTCCAAAAGATGGACTAAAGGAAGTTCTTGAAGGAGAAAGTCATAAAATATTCCTCATTTTATGGTTTTATTTTTGTGTAAATAAAAGAAGCATTCTTTCCTCCCTTGAAGTTTTCATGCTTTTTTTTGATGGTTGAATAAAAAAATTAAAACAATGTATCAAGTGATTGTCAAAGTGTGTAGCAAAACCACTAAATATAATTAAAATGTAAATAGGACAAGTAAATCCCTTAAAAGTGCTGAGATTCTTACACTTCCCTCAAATTGTCAAAAACATACACTGTGCATCAATATGTAATACTGAGAGAAATCACTGAAGTGTCTATACAAAGGGATACAATCAAAATCATTATAAAACATCCAAATGGCATTCTTAAGTGTACTGAAATATCCCATAAGGAAAAGAAACAGAAAAAGAGAAATCATAGAATAAACAGAAAGAAATAGTGAAAAGCAAAAACAATAACAAAAATATACATTGGCATATGTAAGCCTTCAAGTAGAAATAGAATACAAAGACATTTAAAGCTATGGAGTAATTGTAAGCCTGAATTATTCTCAAATCAAACTTTGATTTTTGTCAAATTAGGAATCCTGTGGACACACAAGAAAAATCCTGTATAGTATCTCTTATGGCAGAAGTTCTACTTTAACTGGAGTAGTTCATCAGTATTTGGTCATATGTTTTCTTTCTCCTGAGGAAATAATCAGAACTAAGAACACTGCTTAAGATAAGGAAATCTTGTTGGTTCATTTACATAGTGTCCATTCATCATAGTGTGTATTTCAGTAGGAAAGAAAAAGCAAGGAAGGGATGGGGGAGAGAGAATGAGGCCAATTCGCTTCCATCATTTTGAGCAATAACTAAGATCTTACTACTTGGCAATCAATATTCTTCCTGTGGTGATTCAGTAAATAAATGAGCAATTATTTCCCCTTAAAATGAAAACAATATCTTTAATTTTCTAATAACTGAGTGGCAAAGAAAAAACAAAATTATGTTTAAGAACTTTACCAAATTTCAATGGTTTAGATTTAAAATTTATCTATTATAAAAATCTGCAAAGTTTTATAACAATAAATTCCCCGAAGGATAATTTCATTTAAAATTTGGTTTTATGAATGAAGACTAAGGAGTCTTAACAAGGTCTGCATTTATTATTTTGCTAATCTTCATTGTGCCAATCACCTTCCCTCAGTGGAATGTATAGTTTTGATAGAGAAATCAGAATGGGCCAGGAAACAAGGGCAATCTAAAGCCATTTAAGTAGCTTATATTCAACCTTAAATAATAAAACCTAATATATTAAACCTTTTAAAGAATTTATACACAATACTTCAGAGGCATGTTATTCTTTCTTTGTCTCTGTATGACTTTCCTAGAAAGCTTACATGTGGATTCGATATCTGGTACATTTTGTGTCCTAATAATTTTAGCAAATGACAGATTCTTTTTTTTTCTTCTCAGTATTTGCTGCTAAGGTGACAACAGCAAGAAAGATGACAGAATTGTAGTACTTGGAACCTGAGCAAAAGTCAAAAGGAGAAAAATAAATATTTTTTATATTTTGTAGCAATACTAATTTAGGGATATCTTTAGGGTGATAATGTATAATGTGTAATACAAAATTTAATTAAAGAGGAGAAAAATCATTACAGAGTTTTCTTTTGGTAACCTTAGCTAACATTAATTGTACCAGGCAATTTTCAATGTGATTCTCAAATAGTTAATCATTCATTTATCATGACAATCTTATATAGGTACCATTATTACCACTGTTATATGTATGAGGAAATTAAAGCAAAAAAATAGAATAAACAACAGATATAAAAAGACAGAAATTGTTGGTAACTTACCAGGGTCTCCTCTTCGTTACCTGTGAATTCAAGGGGTAAATATAAACAGTATAGTTCAAGAGTTTCTGCTATTAAGGACCATATTTCCTCTAAGGGAGAGTTTTATTAAAACAAGAAAAATTAAAATAATGAAGATTAAAATGTAGTAAATATTGACTTTTCTACAGCGGTCTCTAGCAACCTCAGGATCATTATTCCATGTCTCAGGATATATAAAGGAACATCAGAATATATAAAGAAACCATGGCCATACTTTGGTCTCTGACATCCTTCTCTATAAAACATGCCAAGAGTCTGTGGAGACAAAGTGATTTCATGTTTTAATAGTTGGAGTCAAGATGTGCCTGTAATATTTTGCTTCAAGAAACAAAGGAAATCCCAAAGATGTTTGTCTCAGTTTGTGACAAAGGAGGTAGAATAATCTCCTGGTGACAGTGTGAAATTAAAGTAGAAAACAATGAGTATAATTAATTGAAACCAGTTTTCCTTGAAGGATCACAACTATTATAGTTCTTATGAGGTTCAAGTCATAGTATGTTCAAGAAATCTTATATCTACCAATGTTAACCATTTCCTTGTCTCTAACTACAAAAGGAAATATATTTGACTGATATACCCCCCCCACTTATAGAGAGGGAAAATACATATGATCTTGATTCTTTGTCCAGTTTCATTAGTTAAAATCATTCTGGAATGAACTGTGGTGTTTTAGTCAGCATTTTTTGTCACTGTGACCAAAAGGTCTAACAAGAAAATATAAAGAAGGAAAAGTTTATATGGGACTCACAGTTTCAGAGGTCTCAGTATACAGATTGTTGACTCCATTGCTCTGGGCTGATGTAAGGCAGAATATCATGGCAGATGGGAGTAGTAGAGGAAAGCAGCTCAGGACATGTCAACTAGAAAGCAGAGATCGCTTCCTATACTCATCAGGGACAAAATATGTATACTCCATATGCACATTCCCATGACCTACACCTTCCAGTCACACGCTATCTGCCTACAGTTACCACCCAGTGAGTTTATATCAGTGGATTGAGTTACCAATTAGATGGCAACTCTTATAATCTAATCATCTCACCTCTAACCTTTTATGCATTGTCTCACACATGAGCTTGTGGGCAACACCTTGGATAAAAACCATAAAATGGGGGGAAATTGTCTCCAACACTGGAAGGTTGAAGACAAACTAATGCTCAAGAACATTTTGGGATTTATTTTCCTTTTACCACCCAAAGTTAAATATGGGTTTTGAGTTTGTATTATAAAAGGAAGGACCCAATATGTATAAACTTTCTTTTATGAAAGTGCACATATCATTATGTCAAATTCCTTTGAAAGATAACTGAAACCTGAAAACAAAAAGATGACTTGTCAAGAATCTTACTCTCTTACCTGATAGTCCCCATGCATGTGGAATATTAAGAGCAGTTAAATATGCTGCCCCTTAGAAAACAAGGAATGAAAGGAAAGCTGTTTTAAGAAATCTTACATCTGCTAATAGAAGATATGCATATAATCATATCATATTAATATGTCCTATTTTCAATACTGAAAACCCTGTGCCTAATTCAATATACAAGAATAATTTAATTGATTATATATCTAAATATAATGTCTAAATATACTGCAAGCATGTGTGGAGGAAGGGGACATAAAGAAACTTTTGATATTTTCTGCTCACTTTTGCTATGACCTAAAAGTGCTCTACAAAATAAAGTATATTAAAAATTAAACTGCATAAAATATTGGGAAGAACAACCTTTAGGGAAGATTTTTTTGAATCTTAGGAATGGAAGACCTCAAACAAAATAAGAAATCATGAAGGCACAAAAAATTGGGAAAACAGACTACATAAAGATTTTATAGGTTCATGGTGATTAAGTTTGCCTGAAGAAATTGTTTTCAATACATATAACAGAAAAAGAGGTTAAAACGTTGGTAAGAAAATATCTATGGTAAACATAGTATCTATGGTAAATATGTGAAATTCAGGAAAAAAGAAAATACCAATGGTCAATAATCATATGATTAGGAATACTGCTTACAACTATGAAATAAATACATTTTAATTTCTACTTATATCAGATTCTCTGAAGTCTTCCAACTTCAAAAGAGAGGAAGGATATTTTTGCCATGGGTAGAGCAGGGCAGCTATGTTTCCACCTTCAAAGGCAAAAAAATTGGAAATTACACTTCAAAATAGAGAACATTCTACATTCCTCCTGCTTCTTAAATCCAATCTGAAGGCTCAGCTCCTAAATTTGCTTCTTAAACCATAAATATCTCCTCTTCCATCTAGTTTAGCCTAATTAGGAGACCATAACACTCCATGGTAGAAAGAGAATGCAATGAAGGGAAAGAAAATTAAAGTCTGTCTATTTGGCATAAATCAATGTGGGAGAATGGAGGAGAGATATGGAGAAGAAAAGAACTTGGTCTTGTCTGTGCTTTGAACCTGTGGGTTTGTCTTCTAGTGAGGGATGAGTGTGTAATCTGAGTGAAATAAGAGCATACAATGTTTGATCCACTATCTAATGGGATTCTTAGGGATGGTTACTTTATAGTTCTTTCCACTTTACTTGGGAGGAGTTTACAATGTTTATAAACACAAAATTGGATCTAGAGACTCAAGCTGATATGGTCAAGAAAAAAATGGAGCAATATCAAAGGTACCTCATAATAAATGGCAAGTTAGAAATGGCCTTGAAAAGGAAATGGAAAAAAATAAATCATGAGATACTATTTTAAAGAAATATATGCAATATGATTATACGAATGGTATGAATCTACATCATGCATGACCATAGAAATGAAAACCTGCACCCCATTTGTGTACAATGAATTAAAATACAGTCTGCAAAAATAAAAAACAACCAAATAAATAGATTTTAAAAAAGAACAAACTAAATTTTTTTAAAAATATAGTAGTCACATGTTATTTTCATGTATGAAATTCTGGTCTAATGGTTATACCATATAAAGTGATAATGTAGCTGTGTTTATGTAAAAAGCTAGCTTTGCTTTAAAAAATAAAAATAATGGCAGTAAAGAAAAAGAAATTTGAAAACCTAAATAAAATGGAAAATTTCCTAGAAAAAATACAGATTGCCCATATCATCTTCCTTAGATACAGAAAGAACAGACCAATTCAGAGAAGAAATTAATAAAAGTAGGAATTACCACACACCTCATGCCCTGCTACACATACACACAAAAATACATATCCAGGACATTTCGCAGGAGGTTCTACCCAACTTCCAAGTACTAGATAGTCCTAGGATTCTATAAATTTTTCTAAAGTATTGAAAAGAAACAATTTACACAATGGAATATTATTCAGCCATAAAGAAGAATAAAACTATGGCATTTGCAGGTAAATGGATACAATTGGAGAATAAGTGAAATAAGTCAATCCCAAAAAACCAAAGTGGATGATGATACATAATGTGGGTTGGGGAGGTGGGGGTAAGAGAAGAATGGAGGAACTTTAGATTATGTAGAGGGAAATGATAGGGGGGAGGGGACAGGAGTATGAAATATGGTAGAATGAGACAGACATCATTACCCTATGTACATGAATGGTGTGAATCTACATTTTGTAGAAACATAGAAATGAAAAGTTGTACCTCGTTTGTGTACAGTGAATCAAAATGCACTCTGTAAAAATAAAAAAAATTGAAAAAAGAATATTCAGTTGGTATACATTAAAATTTTTTGAAAATTCTCAAGAAAACAGAAAATTAAAAGATTATTATATTGTGTATAAACATTTGGGAGAACTTATATTTAGATTTAAAAATAAAATGGAGAACAAAGATGCCCTGGATTTCAATAACTCTTTATTGTTTTACTAAATGTATTAGCCCATACTGTTTGGAGAAATTGATTAAAGGTTTAGAAAAGAATAAAAAATAAATAAAAAAGAAGCAAAACGACCTGTATTTTAAAATAATATTATAGTATAGCAGACAATTCCATGTAATCATTCATAAAACTACAAAGCAAACAATAATACAATTCGATGAGGTAGAAGAACACAAAAGTAATATATGAAAATCAATACTCTACATTTGCCAAAACTATAAACAGAGAAATAGATTGAAAGAACTACATTTACAATATGAAAAAAATAACCCAATTAAACAGTAAAGGATACATTTAAAGGAGATGTACATAATTTCTACAAGGAATTTCTTTAAACACCTCTAAAAAGCACAAAAGTTGACATGAATAAACGGAAAGATATTCTCTATTCTTCATATGAAGTCTGATTTTCTCACACCACACTGACAGGGTAATGAATAAACAATGAAAGAACAATTGTATGGAACTGATTATATAATTTTTAAAATAATAGAAGATATCATAAAAAGTCAATTGTCAATTGAGAAACTGTTTGTTTATCACATATAGCATTGACAAAGAGCCAATATCATTAAAACATATAGAACTCCTAGAAATTGTGGGGCAAAAACACAAACATCCAGTTGAAAACATGGGAAAAATAAACAAAAACTTCACAACAATAAAAAGTGGTAAAAATGTATGTCAAGCAGAAAAACATTCAAATTACTCAAAAGTGGTGAATGTAAATTAAAACAAAACAAATGTTTTTACTTACTGGTAAAATGGAAAAATAGGGATTGAAGGAGTTTTGATGACATTAGATCTCATGCCATGAGGGATAATGATACTTGACTATCAAGAACAAATAATGTCAGTCATGAATCCTCCAGCTTACTGTCATGAGAGAAGTGGGAGCACTTGTGCAGGGAATCTAGGTAAATCCTGAGGAACTTCCTCCCTGAGGAGATCAATTGATCTGAAGATCTGGAAAGATCAAGGTGAATAGACTACTGAAGAGAATACAAAATACATTTTTAAGAAAGGTTCAAAAATATGTCAAAGCAATTAAAAGAATGATTGGCTGTATTCAAAGTGATTTTGAGACAAAGAATATTTTATAGGTTCTGTTGAGTTATACATGAGAGTAGAATCCATTTTGATAAAATTATACCAGCATGACATATATCTTATTCTAATTAGGACCTCATTCTTGTGGGTGTACATAATAGTGGGATTCGCTTAGGTATTTTCATATATGTACATAGGAAATTATGTTAGATTCATCCTACTGTATTTTCTTTTCCTATGCCCTCCCTTCCCTTGATTCCCCTTTGTCTAATCTACTGAACTTATTTTCTTAGAAATCAATCCAAGAAAAGAGGTGAAGGACCTCTACAGTGAAAATTACAAAATAGTAAATAAAAAATTAAGGAAGACCGAAGAAGATTAAAACCTCCCATGTTCTAGGGTAAGCAGAATTAATATTGTCAAAATGGCCATATTGCCAAAAATATTATAGAGATTCAGTGCATTCCCATCAGAACAATTCAACATTGATTCTGACAGAAATTCTCAGTAAATAGGAATAAAACTTCCTTCAGCACATAAAGGACATCAACAACAAAACAAGCAAACAAACATACCAAAAAACCTACTGCTAATATTTAATGGGGAAAGATTGAAATCTTCTCCTCAAATCAGTAACATGATATTGATGCAAAAACAAGCAAGCAAGAACAAAAACGCTAAAGCAACCAGAATGAAAAATGAGAAAAGTGTCTTTATTTATAGAGTATGATCTTTTCTGTAGATAACAACTGATTCTATATGATAGAACTAATAGGTAAAATTAAAGAGTTGCATAATAAAATATCTATATGAAAGTTGATTGCATTTTATATCCTAGGAATATAAAATATTGAATTTCAAGAGAGAAATTCCATTTATAATTATATTAATTAATGATAAGTCTGATAGATTTCTGAGTCATGTACACTAAAATTAAAATTTACTACTTAGAGACTTTAAATAAAAAATAAATAAAGAAGATAAATATTGAAAAGATAAAGAGAACTCAAAAACCTTACTACCAAAATAAATAAATAAATAACCCATCAATAAATGAAAAAAATAAATAGATGGATAGTTATATACTTTGTTTATGGATTAGAAGTCACAATACTGCTGTGGGTTCTTCCTAAATGAATCTATATATTCGAAGTATTGCTAATCAAAACCCTTTCTAGCATTTTCATAAAATCAAGTTGATTTTATAATTCATATGGAAATCCAAACTTGAAGAGCAAAAAAACATTTATTGGAACAACAAAGGCAAAGTTGAAAATTGAAAACTACCTGATTTCAAGTTATTATAAATCAGCAGTATTCAGAAAAGTAGGTATTGTCATAAGGCAGGCAGATCAAACAATGGGATAGAACCTGGATAACAAAATAGACCTCAACAGGAAAACCTCTTATTATAATCACCTCAGGGATTAAATGTCAACATGTGAATTTTGTTGGGAAACAAACATTCAGACCAGGAATCATTAAACTCTAAACTAAAGGCTTTATTACCTACATATGGTGGGTTAAAAATAAGTGGACAGAAGAAGGAAACAGGAATGGGGTAGCAGCAACAAGAGGTAGTGACTCACCTCTAATTATATATTTTTATAACTCTATCGTTCAAAAATATTGTATTGGTCCACATAAACTTCAAGTTCATATATAAATGAACAAATAAGCAACTCTTTCAAACCAGAGGATTCATATGGAAAGTACAATGGAATGACAATACTAACAGATTAATAACACACCTACACTTTAGGCATTTAGGGGAAAAGTACTAACTTAAGCAACTTTGGTGAATAATGTTTCAACTAGATTCTTTTAGCCTAAAGACAAATAGTCATAGATAAATGCTGTATCTAATGAATAAATGTGTTATCAACAGGGATATGAATTAGCAACTGTGAAATTATGTGCATGCTAAAATTGAAAACAAATAAATTTATTATAAATAATACAAACTGGAACTTTTATTTTTTGAAGACAGAACTTACAAATTGGACCAGAAGAGGCTAAAATGAATAAATTTAACCCACTGGTATTGGATTAACATAAAGAGTTCAATGTAGACTCATGGATACATACATATACACAGGTAGACAAATGTGCATATAAAATGGGTTACTGTATATGTTTCCATCTATCCATCCATCCCCAGATATATGTACACAGTGTGTATTTATAAATAATTTCTAACTTTCTCCTTGGGGTGAATTCTTAAGAAGTGACACTCCAGACTCTAATGAACAAATATCCCACAGATCTTGGTTTCTAAATAACTTTAAGAGTAAAAGTTGTCAGAGCTCCTTGAATAATTAGCTGATCAAAATATGGGGTAAGGGGAATACTAAATGAACCTAAACCTTGTTGTTGTTGTTGTTGTTGTTGTTGTTTTTCTAGAAGTAAGAATATTCTACAAAAATAAGAAATAAACATATAACAAAGAAAAGATGGAGACTTCTTGAAAGAACATAAGAGGAAATTCAGAAGGGTTTCCTATGTCTACAACTGTAACAATTTAACCAACAAAATAAAAATTGACAGCAGTGGATTTTAATCCATATAATAAAATAAATATACAGGAGTTATAATCAAATGCATAAAATAAAAATAAATAAAAGGGGGAACAAGTATGACTCATCTACCCAGAATTCCTATTAGGAAATATAGTAGGGTAAATGGCAAACTCCACTGGGCAATGCCATAGGAATATGGTTGCTGAGAAGATCCATTAACAGATGCTAAAATCAGTAAGTACATGTTCTAAGGGAAACAGGATTTATCTTATCTTTACTCCTCTCAAATCTCTGTTAACTTCAAAGAAAAAATAGTACATGGCAGAAAGACAGTGGTAATTATCCTAACCAAATTATCAAGTCTAATGTGACAGGTAATAATAAATATCTAAATAATAAATGCCTTGATGTTACATACTTAGAACACACAATTTCTGTGGTTTTCTTGCAGAAAATAAATTGTATTCGAACATATAAAATTGTCAAACACAAATTGTGGAATGTGAAAAAACTGATCAACACTTTTCAGAATACCCATGGTCATGAGAAACAAGAAAAGACAGAGGAACATTAGGAGTGGTTACACACTGCAGGATACCAAGGAAAAATATTAATTAAATGCCAATCTAAAATTCTGAATCAGTTCCTGTGATAGGAAAAAAGAGCACACTACTGCAAACACTATTAGCTTCCATTATTTTACCAATGTTAACTTACTACTTCTCCTACCTGTGCCATTGTTACTTAAGATGTTAGCATTAGTTGAAGTGGGATGAGGTATGGAAAATACTTTTGTTAATTATTTGAAGTCTGAAATTAGTTCAGAGTAAAAATTAAGACATAATAATATGTAAAGAAAAAAATAATATAACACCCCAAGATTGCTTGAGCCATGGTCAGTTCCTATTGTAATATGTGTGAAACTCATCAACTATTGCAGTGTGGATAGGGAGATACTATAGGGAGCTTAGCTAAGAGCCAGCAGTCCCACCCTGTGACCTGCTTTGGGCATGTGAGGGACTATAGGGTTTGTATTATAGATTAAGGTCCATGAAGAAATTTAAGAGGTTCTGTTGTGTCAGAGACAGTTCTTGTGAATTCTATCAGTTGAGCTCTCTTAGGTGTGCTCAAGCACAGTAAGAAGTACTACCAGGGAGTTCTTCTGCTGAGTCCCCAAAGGCTAGTAAATATGTCAGGGAGACGCAGGCATGCAAAATGGTGAACTGAAGTTAGTCCTTGGGCATCTGAGGACTCCATTTCCTTTCCCATTACCATGAGAAAACAAAAATATCCTTTATCATATCTCTGGATTTCCTCTACAGAAGAACAAGAATGAGGAGTTAAGAGATCTATATGTTTTCATCAAAAGCCCTCGCCTAAAGGAACTATTGTAAGCATTGCATGGGAATATTTTTACCAGATTTGTAGAACACATGCAGACATCCACATACAGGTACAGGGCATGTAAACAGTGGGAAACAACAGCAGCACAACAAATGTCTCCTTCTCATCCTACACTACTGAGGGAAGACTCCCAAAGGACTCAGTAGGGGTTTAAATACAATTAGTGTTTCCTCTAAAGAATAACGTAAGTGATAACTGGGGCCTCTGTTCTCATGAAATAATGTTCACTCTAAGCATCAATGGATGAAGATGATGAAACTGACCTTTAGGTACCTATAACCCCTCCTGTTATGTTAGTGAAGATGAAAGGATGATCCTTTATATACTGGTAATGGAGGAAAACAGAAACTTCATTTGGGAATGTAAATTGTCACAGACTTTTTGAAAAATAAGCAAGTAAAATCTAAAAAATGTGACCTACCCCTTTTAACACACACTGATCTAGAAATTCTAATTTTCAGAATCTCTAAAAGCATAGGTACCTGAAGATGATGGGTATGTGTGTGTGTATACACATACACAAGCATATATATATGTATATATACAAATGAAAATATTTATTGCTACATTAATATGCATAGAAAAATCCTGAACCTGACTATTCAATTAATATGAAAGCTGTCATGTGAATTCTTACAAACTTGTCCTATGGAAAATACTGTAACAATTTATAAAGAATAATCTGGATGTACATAAATATATATTGTATGCATGTCATAGATTGTATACATGACCAAAAGAATGTTTGGTGCAAAAAAAAAAAAATGCCTGTTGAAAATTTCCCATGTTTTGATAGTATAAAATATAACTTTATATAACTTTATATTTTCATTTATGTATAAAATATTTTAAGTTAATTTTAAAAGATAATATTCTATATTCAAAAAGAAAAAACTGAAGAAAATTATGATAGTTTTCAATTTTTATGAATCTGTAAACAAAACTTTGTAGGCCTGGGGTTGTAACTCAGTGATAGAGTAATTGCCTAATATGTGTGAAGCCCTGGGTTGAACCCCCAGTACCACACACACACAAGAAAAAAACCTTAAAACCACACCCAAACTTTTACATAGTAAAAATATTAATTTTGTGAGAAAATATTTTATACCAATTTTAAAATATAAGCATTAAATACCATGGATTTTAAAAAGATTTCCTGAAGGCTAGTAATAAATTGTTGGTAAAGTTGAAAATAAAATGCAAGTTACCATTTCTAGTCAAGTACTCTTACTTCTAGAACATGGCTCTCCTTTTAAAATCAATTGAGATTTCATTAAAAGTAAAATCTTAAGAAATAATTCCCTCCCTTTTAAATAGACCCAAGAAACACATTTTTTAAAGCATTAGAAAATTTATTTCACTGTTGGCTTTTAAAAAATAAATGAATTATCACTTGTACTGCTATTGTAGTAAGTTGTAGTGAAAAGAACTTCTAGGGCTTTCAGGTAGTCAAGGATTAGCCCTGGTTCTTTACTGTATATGATTAAAATATTCACTTCTGCAGTTTAGAGAGATATTACTTGGCACTATTCTGTGTTTTAAAATTCTAATTCCTATAATAAGAATGAAAACTATTAATGAATATTGTAATATAAGGCCATAGGCGTTTTCAATTTTGCAAAGCCTAAAGTCCCACATATCAAGAGGCCTGTAGTATCTACTGGATCATTTACACTAACAGTGAAATTGTTGCACTATAAGGTACATGGTACTCTGAAAATGAACTGATGAAATATTGGGAGTTTTCTTATAGTTTTAGGGACTAGAATGTTCTTTTCCAATATGTAATTTGCTTCTATAGCTTTACTACTTTTGTCCAATTCTTAGAGCTCCACAAGAATAAGTTTACTTTTGCTTTAATTCTTATTTTGTATTTATTTAAAATCATTTTCTCCTACACATCTTTAAAAATGATATATTCTTCATTTGATTAGTGTTTAGTCACCTTTTTGTTGCTATGAATGAGGACCTGACAAGAACAATTTTGAGGAGGAAAAGTTAATCTGGGGCTCATGTTTCAGAGGTCTCAGTCCATACACCATTGACTCCACTGCTCCAGACCCAAGACGAAGCAGAACATTATAGCAGAAGGGCATGGTAAAGCCCTTCTGGCCAAGCTCAGGCTCAGGACATGGCCATCAGGAAGCAGTGGGAGACTCCCCTCACCACTTACAAAATATATACTTCAAAGATATACCCCCAATGACTCACCTCCAGCCACAACCTACCTGCCCACAGTTACCACCCAGTTAGCTAACACTACTCGTTAAGGCTCTCATAACCCAGGCATTTCACCTTTAGTATTTCTTACACATGAGCATTTTGGGGACACCTAATATGGAAACCATAACAAGTAACCTCAATATCTCTTCTTACCACTTCCCTTAGAAGCCCATGATAAAATGTGATCCAATATAAAAAGCATAGTTTAAATAGTGGGGAGAGTTTAGTGGAAATATTATCAAAGATAATAGTCACAAGAAGAAACTAGTCACAAACTGTATTAACATAGCTACATATTTTTTAACAACTTTATTAAGATATAACTAACATGCCATACTATTCTTTGAATGCACTTTATAATTTATTCACTATCAATTTATTTATTGATTACCCATAGAATACATTGCAGACCCAGTTCTAAGAGCATTGTGGATTCAGCAATGATAATATTAGAAAAAATTCTCTGCCTTCAGGGAGTCTACAGTTAGTATAAGATCATTTAAGTTATTTTATACATAGAATGCTATAAAATGTATTTTCATTTTATAAATTCAATAAACAACAGCATTTTTTGAAACAGATGAAATTTAGCCCCATAAAAATCACTTGATAATAGAGTAATGACATGATTGAAGGAAAATGTGATTAATTTGGAAAAAATCCTCTCAAATATATTGATATCTTCTTTTCCTACAGATAATTTAATGTAGTTTTCTTGGGAAATAGAAAATTCAAATAAACAATTTTCTGATTTTTTCCTTTTGATCCTAGCCTCATATAGTGAAAAGAACTAGAAATATGTCACATTAAGCAAGCTTCAAAATAATGGTATAAGTAGAAAATAAAAACAATAAGATAACTGATCCCATAGCAGTCAAAATTTGACAGGTGTGTATGTGTGTGGAGATAGATTTGTGGGCAAAATAATGTTGTTATTTCTGATGTTTAGAAAAAAATGCCAATGAATTTATTAAATGAGGATTCATCAAAACTCATGTTTGTTTCCTACCAGACACTGTCATAATGAATTCACCCAGAAACACACCATCACCCTCACATTTATCACAAATTAACAGAAATAGACAAACATTAGCCAAGCAAATCATGTTATTGAACTCATGGTTTCCAGAGAGTGATATTGTAATGATGGCATACAGACCAGATCTGTCAGTAGGCAAACTACACCATAATTAGATTCGGTGTCTCACAGGAGAATCTAGAAAGTGTTCACAGGAGAGACTTTTTTTTTTTTAATCTGCTCTCTGTGAATGAATGAAAATTTACTCAGAAAAGGAAAGATACTTTAGACATACAAATTTTTAAATTTTTTTACAGTATTTACATCTAGCTATTATGCAGCTTATATTATTTTAATTGAATTTGATGCAGACATTTGAAGTGCAAACCTAGAATTTAAAAACATGAATTGGTTAATAGACTAAAACCACAAACTCTAACCTTTCTGTGTACTCTGCCTCTAATTATGTTTGACAATAACTCTGTCATTATCTAAAATATTTTATTTAAATATTTACTGCTTCTATAATTGATGCTATAGTGTCTTTTTGAAAAAAATAGGAATACTGTGCCTATTTTAGGAAGCATATATAAAAATTCCTAAATTAATAAAGGTTATTTTTTTTTATTTTTGTAGAAAATGAAACCAATTAGATATTCTGAAGTCTCAACAATACGGGAAGATTGGCAACTGATTTTTGGTTCAATGTCATCATATTGAATGGAGACATTTGTTTTTAATATCATTTGTTTTCAATTTATACAATTCTATTTATTTTTAACTCAAATCTGCACTGATACATGGACATAGCACAGTTATTATTTTTATAATGACTTTTGTGAAATATTTTACATTTAAAATGGTACCAGATGGCACAGGATACTTACGTAAAATGCTCTGATTGTCTTCTTCATTTGAAATGAACACCTTAAGGAATATCACAAATTCCTCCTGAAATGAATGCTGCAGCTATGAAGAGTATATGTTTACTTATACAGACATCTATAATGTATGCTCTGGTCTTATCTGTTCTATTAGGTTGAATTTACATGTATGTATTTGAAAATCATCAAGTCAAAATGCTGTCAATATTAAATGAGGTATCTCACTTAAACATGCTTTTTTAAGTCTCTGCACAATTATGCTTATTATAAAATAATGTAGAAGTTTAATTTTATAAACACAGAAAATTTTAAATTAATATGATACTGTCAACTATTTTATCAAGCAATTGTTTTATAATAATTTCATTACTAAGGCCAAGATTAAATAAATGTTACAACTTCCCATAAAAAATAAAGCCTTTTGGAAATAAATATGCCAGATAGGTTAACTTCAAAAAACTGACTACAGTTTATATGAAAACTAATATGTGAAAAAGCAGATCAAATTAACACATCATGATTAATTTCACTTTCTAAAAAACAACTTTTAGCTGTATGTATGTGATTCCTGGTGTATCTTTTTATTTAATAAAGTAAGTAGATAGTATATACCTATGGGTTATTGATAGTTTTATAATGATGCAAATTCTGATGATATCAGCTGTTTATTTGGATAATACCAAATGGCACAAAATTGATATGTGGTTATTATAACCCTTATATTAATTATATAAGTTCAGTATTTTTACCTCCATTTTGCTATTACATAAGTATGTCCCCAGATGTAAAATATCAGTTCAAAAGAACATTGTGTGAACAACAGAATAAAGGTAGACATGAACCAAAATTAGTATACTTTGGTTCTAAGCCCCACTCATTTTCCATTAGATTACATTAACCCTACTGAGGGTTTTATTTGGAAATTTTTCCAAGTAGTTTTGGAAATATGCAGGTATCTATGCAGTCTGTATCTATCATCTGTATCATTTATATCTATCCATCCATCTATCCCTCTCTGTGCGTGTGATATTTCCATTATATGTCTGCTCAAAAGCTTCATGAAGTGAGCTATACACGTTAGCCTAAAACAGTTTTGGGTTTTAAAGTAGGACACAAAATTGTAGAACTACAACATTGTAGAGAATATAATAGAGTTAAAATTTTACCTTTCAGATTTTATAACAACTGTAGTTCACTATTCTAGTTTGTCTATGCTTTGTTAAATTATTTTTCAAAGTTTTTAGGAAAATCTTAGTTATGATTTGAATATAATTTTATTCTCTTCTACCTATATTCTATGATTTTCTTTTCTCTCCTAAATGTGTGCTTTTCTAATGCATTTCTTATTAAATCTTAGCTAACATATATGAAGTTTATTTTTTAGTTTGAATTTTGAACAAAATGCAAGGCATACATTAGTCAATAAATGTGTATGTATTAAAATTGTTATATCTTGTTTTTTCCTCATATTAAGTATCTATACTAAAGATTTTAAGCATCATATGATATGAATTAGTGATGGGAGTGTATAGGTGTATTGAGATAATCAAATGCATATCTACTTAGTGGATGAATTGAGTGTATATCATGGATGGCAACATGCAATGTAAATTTATGAACTTTCTTAATGATTATGTTTTTACAATGTTCTCTCTTATATCTACAACATTTTCGTATTTCACCAAAATTTGACTCTTCAGCCACACCTTTGTTCATAGCAGCTCAATTCACAATAGCTAAGCTATGGAAGAAACCTAGGTGCCCATCAACAGATGAACAGATAAAGAAAATGTGCTGTATATACACAATGAAATATTACTCACCATAAAGAAGAATGGAATTATGGCATTTTCTAGTACATGGGTGGAACTGGAGACTATAATGGTAAGGGAAATAAGCCAATTCCAAAAAACTAAAGGCCTAATTTTCTCTCTGTTATGTGGATGCTAACACACAATAAAGGGTGGGGGAGGAAAGAATAGAATTTCCCCATTGGATTAGACCAAGGGGAATGAAGGGAAGGGTGGGGAAAGGAATAGGAAAGAGAGCAGAATGAATTGAACATAACTTTCCTATGTTAATATATGAGTACATGCTCATTGTAACTTCCCATCATGTACAACCACAAGAACCTAAATTTATGCTCTACGTATGTATAATACGTCAAAATACACTCTACTGTCATGTATATATAAAGAAAAGAAAATAAATTAAAAAAGAACTATAAGTGAAAAAATTTGTGCTTTTAAGAAAAAAAATGTTTGACTCTTGCTTAATTCAAGTATGTTGATTTAACAGTATTTAAATTTTATATACTCTTGTAAGGCAAATAGTTAATATCAAAATACTACTATGTCATTAGTAAATTAAAGTTATATTAATCATTCCAAGCAACCCATCAAATGCACATAAGTTAAATGTGGAATTGAAGATACAAGTGTGTGACAGTTGCTGTATTGGCTGCATTGACATGATTAAAGATAAAACTCAGGAGATGCAACTCATAAAGCTGTATTTTCAACAGAGAATTCATTTTTTTGCTCTGCTATTGTTTATTTCATCCATTAATCAAATATTTTATTGAAAGTTAAGATAAATTACTTGGATTTTCAATATCACTCTGGTAATACATTATATGTTAATGCACTTAATACTATTTTCCTTAGACATAGTAGTCACAAAATTCAATTCATATAATGAAAAGAGAACCTCTTAATAGCCTCATGTTCCTTTCTCAGATATACTTAGAATAATATTATATATTGGTCAGCATAATATCCTATTCATTTCAGTTTCATAAATTTTTTATTAATTCTTTGAAAACCCTGAAACTCCACAATAACATACTTTTCCTGGACTCATGCATACATTGCCAAATTGTATTTATATTTGTATATATAAATATCTTTGTCTAGCCATCCTTGAGGAGAAGGGTTAGGATCTTTACTTATACTATAAATATGTATAAATATATATTATATATATGCATAAAATATTAAAATACAGAACTTAACTTAGAAGATTTATATGTATAACATAAATAATACAGAATAATACTATAATAATGCATATATTTGAGAGAAAGCAAGATTATTTTTATGTATGTATTAATATTTATACTGTATTTGGAATTGTTCATATCTGAAGTGGGAATAAATGTCAAAACAATATCTTTATCACCACTTACAGATGAAAATATGGAAATATGAAGAAGGAATAAGAGAGTGAACCAATTTAGGGATTGAGTATGTGTCAGCTTGTTTCTATCTCATCAACCACTTTTATGAGTCTCCACATATTCAAGCACTAAAATTAAATCATGCATAAAGATTTTGTTTGAAAGAGAAAAAAAAAAGACAAACATAGTAGCTGACTGCTATAGTCCTTTCTATAAACATTTTTTCTTTGGCTTCCAACCTTGTATGGCCACTTACTTGAGGTGTTTTTCCTCCAGAAATATAATTGCACTATTATCTGTATCATTTGTTTGGCAATTTAGATTCCCTGGAAGACTGCAATAGGAAAATTAGCAGCAACTTGGGAATCCTGAAAATGTAGCACAATTTGTGTGATCTCTGCAATTTTTTAAAGTTCCTTAGCCTAGTGCACAGGGTATTTGGATGGTTATAAATACCATTGTGAAATATAGGCAAGAAAAGTAAGTAGGAGTAGAGTGAAATTAAGATGCAGTATATAGGAAGGCAGTGACATCAATAGTTGGCATACTTACTATTGCATCAGTTTTGCTAAATTATTTTCATAAAATCTTTGTCCACTCATGAACTGATATTTTCTGTATATACTCAGTTTCACTGCTGCTCTTCCATAGGTGGTAGTGAGAGTAGTTTAGAGGAGAACTTTGGTGAACACAGGGTTTTCATAATTTTTCCAGCTTCAAAAAACAGAATCTTTCTAAGCCACTGAAATGTGTTGAGTAGCATTAGAGATGTCAGCTCACAGACATCAAGGCCACTGGGGTCACAGGAATACCAAGACTGGATGGTGGAAGGTGTGAGGGAATCCTTTCTTCCTCTCTCCTTATACCTCTTCCTCTATAATTAAATAAAATCTGAATTTTGCTTCATCTTTTCTCTTCAGATTCAACGTACTCCTAACAGTTCAGACATCGTCACAGCTCTTAGGTTTCTGCCCAGCTTTCTTTTATCAAAATCTGACATTCTCTGTATCTCTTTATTAATATTTTCAAAAGAGAATCTTAAATTAGTTTGGAATCCTTAGATACTATGGGAGCACTTCTAAGAAGCACTTGTGATTGTTGCTAAGATTTTGAAAGGGTTGTATGCAGGCCAGCATGTTTTGGTGTACTTTTATCATCCTGACACAAGTATTTTATACTTCGGTTATTGGTCATTTTTAAATTGTACCTGTCGGCTTTTTTTAAGGTTACCAGGAAAATAAGACAAAATAAGCAAAACAAAACAAAAACCTGCAAGACCTACATTCTTTAACTGATGGAATCCAAACCTATTTTTAAAAGCTGTTTATAGAACTGTAGACTCAATTTAAGGGAAAAGCATAGGGAAAAATATAGTGCATTGTATTACACCTACAAAATTTATGACTTTCAATATGAATACACATGAACCTGAATTTGACTCTGTATTAAAAAAAACAACCATCACCAGAGAGATTATATAGGACAATACAAATGCAGATATATAAAACAGAGCAAGATTATTAGCTACATTTTATGAATATGACAACAAAATTAATATGAGAAAATTAAGACTAAATGCATGCATTTTCTTCAAAAAATTTGCCTTAATTATTTGAAATGTTTGCCAAAGCATATATTTAATTTTGTTTATTTATGCAGGTAATTTTATATGTAGTGATGATCATTACCTGAACTCTATGTAGAGGATTATTTTTTGTTCATGCATTCGTCAGTACAGTACTCACTGATGTTAATGAATATATTTTATATAAAATCCCTTTATTTCAAAGATCAAATATTTTACATTGTATTTTCAAACTAATCAACTTAACTTAGGCTCTGTCTGGAAAGGAAAAATGAAACTGAAAAGAGTCAATAATATTGATGATATAGGTCAAACATCTTGCTACTATGAAAAATGAATTTTTATTGATTTTAATTTTCCAGAATTCCTATAAATATGTCTTTGAATATGAAACAATTTCAAATAATTCTGTGTAGTTTTTAGGGTAAATTTTAAAGTTAAAGTTTCTTTCTCCTTATTTCTTTAAGTACCATTTCAAGCATCATACTTTAAACATTTTAAAATAAGTATTTAGAAAAAGGAAAGAATATTTAACATAAAGCACAATAGAATAGAATACATTTTAAAACATTATCTACAGCAAATGACACAATTGATAGTTTCCAGAACTGTTTCCCACAAGATAATAGCTTGAAACAAAACATTACAGGCATCTGAAAGGTTTGAAACAAAATTTTCAGGTATTAAAAATATTGTAAACTAAAGGAATAATATTTTATTGGATTACACCTACAAAATTTATGATTTTAAAATGATGATTTGATTAGTAATCATGGAAGTTCATTAAATAGTTTGAAATTGGTGTGTTCATAAACAGTCATATTTCAAATATAAATTTTGTATAGAATTGTCCTACAAATTAAAGAATATAAGACATATTGCTGTAAAGAAATTATCAACAAAATAACAAGTTAAAATGACATGCTTTTAAGAGCAATGTTAATGCAGATATACCATTTTCATTGTATTTAAACTTGTGTATGAATTACAAGATTCCTGTAAATAAGTTATGTGAATTGGAAGGGCTCCAGTACTCAGGGAGGAAGGTTAAGAATGACATAGCTTAATATAGAACTTCTTTGGGTTGCTTTGTTTGGGACAGAGAAATATACATCTCTGAAAAGAAAGAATCTGAGCTAAATTTGTTTAATATCTACTTATGATTTTGTTTATGAAGTACTTAAATATTTTCAAGAGTTATCATTAAATGTAGGTGTTTAAATAGTGACACATGCCTGTAATCCCAGCAGCTGGAAGGCTGGAACAGGAGAATTGTGGGTTCAAAGGCAGCTTCAGCAATTTGGCAAGGCCCTAAGCAACTCAGCAAGACATATAAAAAAGGGGTGAAGAGTGACTCAAAGGTGAGGCACTCATGGGTTCAATCCCTGGTACCAAAAAAAAAAAAAAAAAAAGAAAAGAAAGAAAATGTAGGCTCTCCAACTTGTTGATTCAATGCACAGAAAGGTCTTTTTCCACAATTAAATAGTCATAAGAAATAAAAATATGGTTAAAGGAAAGGGTAGGAAAAGCTGTTGAGATTTTGAAGATGATAACTAAAATAAGTTAATTAAGACATATTTCTTTCTTTGGAAAAGAGGAATATGATAGACTCTGTTCAGGAAAAAATAGAAGTGGGGAAACTAGGACAATGGTGGTTTTCCATCTGTCCTTCTCTAAAGGATCTTGGTAGTTAAACACTTTCTTCTAATTTTTTCCTTTTGTACTTTCATGGTTTGCTTTCCTTGGCCTTTCAAAATATTGCCTTGTTATTTTACTAATTATTTTGAACAACTTGATGGGCTCAAGAAAACTCATAAAAATAACTGAAACTCATAAAAAATTGATAAAGGGAGGTTAGTGCCACAATTAGATTTATTAAGTTTCTAAACTATATTTCAAGAAATAAAAGAATTTTAAAAGGTTTCACCATAAAGAAATGATAAATGTTTAAGAAGATAAATATGCTTAACTTAATTTAAACATGATTTAATGTGTACAAGTATTGAACATTATGATGTTTGGTATATCCCATTAATATGTGTACATTTTATGCTTGTATGTATCTGTTCAAATAGTTAAACAAAAATAAAATAAAGTGTATTTATGTTTGGTTACTACAGTCGAACTAGGCATGGGTCCTATCCTTGAGAAAAGCCTAACAAATTTGGGTAACTCTAAAGCTGCATTTTATATGTTGTTCACTTGTTTCCAACACCTGCCAACATTTAACTAATGCTAAAATACCAAAAATGGAATCGTTGTTTGATGTTTTATTCATGGATTTCAAGGAAACAAATGCAAAGTTGAAAGTAGAATGAAATAAAAGACTGTGGCTGGAGGTATATTTGATAGTTTACAAAAAGACTGGTCAATATGAAAGAAATACAATTATCTTAAGAAAATATTTGCACAATACATAAGCAATATGTAAATGTAAAATTGAAGTTATAAAGGATAATTTGAATTCTAAAATTTATGCAGCTGCCTGAGTGATATGCAGGCATTTGGAGGGTGATCCAAAATGGCAAATTACTTGTGGGTTTTAATATAAGACTTAGAAAAGTGCATTTAAAGAAACACATGCCTAAGGCTTCCTAACAGAAATCAATAGAAATGTTTGAATGTTTAGTAAAAGAGATCACGCAGTGAGAATTTTCTCTGTGAACCTGGGGCTGCAAATATATTAATATTTTTCCATAAGAGAACTTTGTGCCCAGCAGTACAGAAAGGAAAGTAGCAAAAGTACTAAGAAAAGATTGAGAGAGAGAATCTTAGAATTTTCTTTCTTGCTTGTTTCAAAATGGGCTTTAAAATTAGTAGCTAAGATTACATTTGTTAATTAAACAGTCCATAATGTGTATACATTTTCTATTTCTAAAGAGTACTTTATTTCCTATTTCTGATAAAAAGCATTTCCTTGTATATGTTTTATGGTTCCTAAAACAGCCAGTTACATTTGTACATCAACAAAATGAGATAATCTACAAAAAAGGGGCAACAGTCTAATTGTGTTACCTAATGACTCCTACGCTACCACATTCTCCTTTCCTCTGAAGTATTTAACTCACTCACCATAAGCTTAAGAACTTTTGAATTATTACTCATCTCTAGGACAAAACAGACCATCTGTAATTCACTGACTGAATTGGGAAAGGGTCACAAAATTATTCCACCCTAGAGCTGTCCGTGTCAGTGTCATAACCATATCCTAAACTCATAATGAGGAATATAGTATATGATGTCTATAATGGCGAAAAGGTTTTCACAGGAAAGAGAATAGACTTAACTTACAAGTACTGTTTTTTGTAGGATGAGATGCAGAGGAAAAGACATAAGATATGCTCAGTGTAGTGGAAAAAATATTTGAAAGCTAAAGTGGGACTGTGATTTCTATTTTGATTTATGTGAATCATACCACCAAATTGTAAATCTACCTGTGACGGTAAATATGTATTATTCCTAAAATATTTTTGTAAGACAATCTAGAGATGGCATGAAGTTTTCTGAGGTCTTATGTGTTATAAAACATTCACACTCCACCTAGGCTACCTGTATTTTACTGGAAAAAAAAGGAACAGATACTTTTGAATTGTGAGGCAATAGCTATTTAACCCATTACTTTTGTGATTTATTTGAAAAATTCATTTATCCACTTATTAAGAAACTTTTTCTTCTTATCTTCCAAATGCCAACCACAGTGATAAATTCATCCATGTGACAAAGACTGAAGGACACAGAAAGGGAAAGTTCCATGAATTTATGGGATGAAAACACCTAGGACATTATTAAGGAGTCAACCGAAATGCACATTTTTTTCTGAAGTTGTTAATTCTTAAGGGAAACTGATTATTTTACACTTAAGAAAAATTGGGCAAAACAAAATAAGTTGTTGGCTTTATGAGACTAAAATAAACCTGTAATAAAAGAGCACCATTTAATAAATGCCACAATTTCAGTGTGTTTAAGTTTCTTTATATTTTTCTGCTATCGAGTACAAACATCTTTGACTATCTCTAAGAACTTTCAAAACACAGTCACATATTTATCTATACAATTTTATTTTGTACTAACCACAACATAGTCTTCACTATTACATCTTACTTTAGTACTTTCCTCTGGGGCTGCTCTTCCCCCAACATTACCTATCTTTAATATTCCAATTCATCTCCAAAATAAAGTCAGAGGAATTTTGATGCCGCTCTTTTTTGAAGTATTTCGGCAATTAATTTTGTACTCAATGATTCAATAAAATGATTTCCTATTTTATTTTGTCCAAAACTGTCCTCTGGTTTGTTGCAAAGTACTGAGGAAAGAAGACTAGCAAAATCTGTTCTACTTCATTTGCTATTTCTCAAAAGCTACTGACTTTAGATAATTTTTAAAACTGCACAGACTTAGCAATCAAGTATCAAAGTTGCTCACTGAAGTGAAGTTTGAGGGTGTTTAGTCATTGCTTTCCATACAGCAAAACTGGATCTAAGATCTGAGGCTTATATTTCTGATCATTTTTTCTGAGCATATCACAAAATAAATTTCTATCAATTTCTAAAATGTAAAATATGTAAGGTTTTTTTTTTTTTTCTAGGACTGGTGATCAAATGCAGAGTCTTCTCATGCTAGGCAAGTACTCTGATGCTGACCTGTATTCCCATACTTTTTAATTTTATTTTGATACAGGTTCTTACTATATTTCTTAGCACATTGCTAAATTACTGAGACTGGCCCCAAACTTGCAATCCTCGTGCCTCAGCCTTCAGAGTCTCTGGGATTACAAGCATGCATAACCATGCCTGGCTCATATATATAACATTTTTAATACAGTGAGAAATGCCTTTGAATCATCTTAATCTATACTCACAGTTCCACTAATAACTTGATGCTTTGAAAAGTTTAGTGATTTTTAACACTATGAAAAGTTCAGTTTTTTTAACATTATCAAGCCAGCCATTATGTGCTCTTTTGTAGAATTTTTAGCTTTTCCCAAAGATCTCCACGGATTACTAAGGCTTTCCTTTTCATTGGAAAAAGCTTGCTACAGATGACTTCAATACATGTCATGCTGGGAAATATGACATATGAACCAACATGACATTCATATTAAAAGTTATATCCCTTTCTATATGACAAAATTGGATCAGTGAATTCTTGCTGAAGAACCACAGGATGTATCAGAATATATTAAATTTAATTTGAAATTCCTTTGAAATTAGTGGTTAGACTTATGTGTTTGGAGTTCAGAGGAAGCATCTGAACTAATGATACACTCACTAATTATCTGAGCACAAATAAGTTCTTTTTTTTAAATCAAAGGCCTGCTTGTGGGAGAGATGACATGTGGACAGAAGTGAAAAGACAGGTCCAAGAAATGAGTTGGAATTACTCCACTGTGATCTTGAAAATGTAATCTAAAAAGAGTGATCAATGAATCTAGAGAAAAGCAGGAAAATGGATGACACCAGCCAAAAGAATGGTTCAAATATTCTCTATCATCTTCCTTATATATAACCTCAAATACTTTCAAAAATTAAAATCAAATTAAAACCACATATGAAAGCACTTTCTGTTTAGTAAATATAACTAAAAGTACATACAGTCAGATATATATAGTTCCAAATCTAAAAGAAATCTCTTGAATCATATTCAGAATCTGACCACTGATCAACTCTACAAGGCCCTGCTATTGCAATTGCCTTTTTATACAGACCTAGGGTTTTATACTGAAATAGTATAAACCCAATGTGATTAAGAGATGATATAGCTTTCTTTTCTCTCTGCTTCATGTGACTCTCACATGGCACCCAAGTACTACACTTAGACATGGATGAGCCTACAGCTAGACATGGGTCAGCCTGCACCTGGACATGAGCAAGCCTACACCCAGACATGGGCAAGCCTACACTAAGACATGGGCAAGCCTCTTAATAGCATGTTGCTCAGGTCCTTGTCTACATAAATGGAGGAGTAAAAAGCAGTGAGAATGAGCAGATATTTTTACTCCTACTTCAGAAGGCCTCCAAGTGCCTTTGGAGAATTAATTTCACAATATTAACAAGTTTGCATTATATATTTTCTCCTTGAAACCATTAGCTATACAGTTTATGCTTCTACTCACATTTGGTATACTCTTAAACTGATTTGTTTAAAGTTCTTCTCAAAGCTGCATAGCTTGAGGTATTTGAATTATAATCCTATCATGGATGGGTACCTTTGGGACTGGGCTGCTTATTATTTAAAATAGGCTTCATTAGAACTTTTCTACTAATATGTTCCTATTCATGATCAAACTATGGAATGGATTGAACTTGACAGGCTGTATTGCAGAAAGTGGTTTTATTTCTTTTTATCAGTGGCTTTAAAAGATGCTGTCAAATTTCCCTGTCTTCCACTTATGCACTATTTCATGCAACTTCCAGAACTTTTCTGTTCACTTGTAGGTAAGAAACAATTCCTCTTATATAATTTCAACAACTTTTCCTCTCACTGAATGTAATACTTTTTAGTTCCTCGCACAAGATCAGGCAAGCCTGACCAACACTTGGCAGATGACAGTGTGGGAAGTGGCAGGAATATTAAAGAAAAATGGCAAAGTTTTATATAGCTGGTGATGTCTTACTCCAGTTTCTGAAACTTCTTCCTGGCAGAGTTTCATATGCTTCCTAGAAACACAGAGAATACTTGGTTGACACACTGTAGATCAATTATTTTCAGTATTACACTGTCCCCTCAGTGGATGATGGCTCATGGTTGAGGATTCCCTTCTCAAATTCTGTGTCTAGTTGGACAACCTGTGCCAAAACTCTCCTTAAGAGTCACCTCATCTGTGATTTCAGAGCTGTTGTCCAGTTCCTTTCAGATGATTCTCCAACCCAGCTTCCCATCATGTGTGTAGTGAGTATTACTCAGCCAAAGACTAGAAATGGGTGCTGATCTTAGTTCTGACATCTGAGACAGATGCAACTGTCTTTTTGCCTTTCGGTTTTCAGTAAAGGGTATGAAACACTAGCCTTGATGTATAAAGAACAAAATATAAATGCAATGAATAAGTAGGTTTCATCAAGACATTCGACTCAAAACAGGAGTGGGCATGGTGGGTGGAGGAAGCAAAGCATAGTCAACTCATTTCCAATAACATTGTCTAAAATACACTGTACAAATTGGCCTTCTGCTTTCCCCTCTTTAGTAACTGGGGTGGAAATATGTTGAGTTTCCATTTCCATAGCAAAGGATATCTATTTGAAATTGGGGAAACTTATAACCTATTGTTCCCAGGTTTGTATTCTTACCAAATCAAGAAAATAGAAAAAGTTTACTTAGCATCCTGTTATATATCTCAACATTATTTCTTAACTATTTAAATCAGGAGAAGGTGATGATGATAAAAACACATGATACCCAGAGACTTATGATTGAATAAAAAGAGTGGTATACTGCTAAACCAGATGAATAGATTATTGTTTGGAGATAAAAAAGAATGAATTTGATTATTAATAGGTCACCTGATTATTTTGGAGAATAATTTTGCTTATTTGAAAAAAAAATTTCATAAACTAAACCTGAGAACAGGCAAGATATTTCTAAATTTAAACAGCTCCTTTTGATATTTGTGCTCAATATTTGATATCAACAAGATTTCTTACCAAATAGCAATTATTAAATGAAATGGTTAAATATATTATCAAATATTTGATGTTAATATTATTAATTGTCTTAGTAGTGTTTAAAAATCATAATATTCTGAAAATTCTGTGAAATTTGATGGAATATCCTGTGTATGCTGGAGTGTGCTGTGCTCTTGGAAAGACAGGAGAACATTGCCATTTAACAAGTGAAACTGTATCAGATACTGTACTGCTGAGATCTGGTAACATTCACAGCTTGATATTTTAGAAGTTACACAACATCAGTTCCTCATACTGCAAAAATCATTCAGGAAATATCTAAATACTTAACATTTTATGCCTTGTACAACCATCTCTGTAGCTGCTGGCACTATGTAAGGAGAGCTCCATTTTGACTTAAAGTCCATATTACATAATTTAGAGAGGAAAATAGAAATTTTAATCAACAAATATGTCAATATTTAGTGGTGAACTAAGAAGAAATGCAAAAAATGACTTAGTGAAGATCAACTGCAGTCTGACACTAATAAAGCAGACTTAAAAAGAAATAAACCTACTAAAAAAAATTGAAGATACCATTTAAATTCTATTTAAAATATGCATATTTGTTTTTTAAAACTTTATAATACACAAGATGGAAGAATAAGTAATCATGTAGAAGTATAGAAATAAAAATGTATAAATAGTTCTAAAAAAACCTGCATTCCAAATATTAAGACAAACAAGGTCCAAAGAGCTGATGGCTAGTTTTCATTTTATTTTATTGAAGCAAAGGATGACTTTACTGTTTTTTGAAGGAGTAATTCATTGTTCAAAAATGTAAATGAACATTCCTAGGTTAACTTTTAGAGTTCCAGGAAATTTCCTTTAGTCTTAATAGTCAAACTTCAGGGGAGGAAAGGAGGAACAGTGTTTAGACATATTTTTGGTGAGTTGGAGATATTGAAAAGCTAAATTTGAATGCTAATAGTGTTTTAAGTATATTTTATGTGCATAAGGCAAAGCCATTTCTTATGGGTTGAGAACAAGACATTTCTTTTAGTGACCTTGGAGTTTTTCCAGTCCTTGTATTTTTTTTAGTTGTATCAATATATGATCTCACACATGACTATTAAATCCTACCAAATTGTCATTTCCTTTATAATTAACTTTTTCTTTTTTTTCTTTTTTTTTTTTTTTTTTTAGTATTAGGGATTGAACCAGGGCCTTGTGCATGTTAGGCAATTACTCTACCACTGAGCTACATCCCCAGCCCTACCAGTGACATCTAACAGGATTCTCATCACTTTAACTCTTCAGGGGATATGTTTGTTGCAGAGAACACTTTTTCCCTGATATTGTCTTAATTGAAAATTAAGCTTTGGCCTTAAATTCCTGTTATATATCCTTGCTAATAAGATAAACTGGACAACAATGTGAGTTTCCAAGAATGGTTCTCACCATTCACCCTGATAGCTTATTAAAGACAAACTTAAGTAGTTTCCTCTCCTCTGAACCTGTTCTCTGTCCTTACTTTGATTCTAACTGACCTTCCAAAGTTTGGAGGAGTGAAAGGCCTCTTAATGCCATTCCAAGTCAGATGTACAGAGGCAAGAGAATGGGAAAATAAAACAAACAGATGTCACATTCTCTTGCTTTTATTAATTGCTTTTGCAATTAATTATAACTATAATAGGTAGGGCAGAGGACTATATGTACTTTACATAGAATATCATTTTGTTGTTGATCCATCGCAGAAGTTTTTCTTGAGGGATGGAACAGGGTTGGAGATCTGTGAGCTTTTACTAGAAGAATGACAAGCAATGACTAGAAGAATGACAAGTTGTGATAAGATATTCAAAATATGATTCAAAGCCATTTACAGACTTTCCACAAAGTGTAACATATATATCTATACTATAGAATATTATGCAACAATACAAAGAAAGGAATTATAAGAACAGTCATACCAATGAATCTCAAAAACATTATGCTGAGTAAGCACCAGATAAAAAAGAACGTGTATTATATGATTCCATTTATATGGGACAGGCAAGATTAATTTATAATGACAGAACACAGAGCAGTGGTTACCTCAAACCAGACACTGAGATGACCACAAAAAGAAAAGGCGATTTCCCGAGGTGGTGAAAATATTCTGTTAATGATGGTTGTAATTATAAAAGTATTTATGTCAAATCTCATTTTAATGTATTTAATTCAAACCTCAAAAATCTTATTATTTAAAGTCACTTACCTCAAAATGGTACATTCAGATTCACAGACTCTATTTTTACATATCTCCAAAATATCATTGAATCTATGTTCATTGTAGAATATAGTGGAAAGTACACAATGAAAAAGAAATGAACTAGAGTTTGAAGGATTACAATAAGTTTTTGCTCTTGGAAGAAACTGAGAAAAAAATACATATTTTACACAACATAAAAATCCACACAAACTTTCAGTGCTCCTTGCTTCTCTAGAATTGAGTCCAAATCAAGATGATTCTAGAGTTTGATCTAAATATATTAGCCTAAGTTTTGATGGGAAAAAGATTATTTGCATGTATGATCTAATATTCTAATAGATCTGGAAAATAGGCATCTTACATATCAGTGCACATGTGTTTATATAAATAAAAGCAGTCAGCAAAACAAAAGGATTCATATGTAAAGTGTTGGAACTGCAGTACACAGGCAGATCTCCTCTGTATTTCTCTGGAAATGAAAAAATGATGCTCTCTGTTGCTCAGGGAACTAAATCCTGCAGGTATAGAGAGTGAGCTTCAGGCAATAACACAGATTTGCAGTAGGTGCTCAGGGAAATAAGAGAAGAAATGATGGAAAAGCAAGCAAAACACAAAGGAGAGATATACAGAGTGGCATGGACAGCTAAGCTGTAACAAGCATTTCATTAAATTAATTAATTAATTAATTAATTTCATTCATTCATTATAGCTTTCTCTTAATGTACTCAGTAACCTAGAAGGTGAAATCTACAGATGGATTGAGAGAAAGGTGTGAGTTTGAAGGTTAGTGTACTCAAGGTATAAAAATATAATACTGTTTGTAGGAGTGCATCAAGACCACTGACCATGGAATTCATGCTGAATAGGAAAGGAAGAAAGCCCCAGGGGAGGGGATTGATACACGGGAGGATGCAGAGATGGATCAAGATACAGTCATCCTGAAAAGGCAAAGAATTGAGTGCATGAGAGATCTGGAGGGATAGGATGCTGCAGACAAAGGGAGGAATATTTGGTCTTTAAAATCTTAGAGGTACAAGGATGTGCTCTCTAAGAGATCTGGGCTGTATCATCTTCTGAGGCTGAAAGTGAGCCTCTGGGCATTTAATTTAATCAGAAACAGAACTGGTGGAAGTGACCTACTTACTAACTCACCAGACACAGACATGAAATTTGATAAGAAGGAAAAAATTTGCTTACCTAGAAAATTTTCTTTATCAAGATAAACCAGGTATGTAACATAAGACATAGGAAAGGCAGGGAGAAAGAGAAAGACCAAAAGGAGGGAAAAAAGATAAGGCATTGTGTTTTCTTTTCTTGGACATTTCATTTGCAATCTCTTTGCCACCTCTCTTCAAACTTCTGTCTCTTTCGATCCTTCTACCACCAATCTTGTGCAAGAAAAGTGGGTTTGTTTCCAGTTGCCTGATTACTTCATTGTCTTAATAATAGTTTAGATTTTTCTGACTAAAGCCATATTCAGGTTCTGACTTCTCAGTGAAAAAAAATCCTATCAAATTTGTCATTTTAGGAGGAAAGGTGAGTTATTTTTAAAATCTGAAGAGAATCTGCTCACTCTTCATACTGACTCACCCTGTGCAATGTCTATCATGAACACTACAGTTGACCACAGAATAAAATAAGAAAACAGGGTCCAGGGTGGGAACCTTCCTGAGAGTTCAGGAGACTACTTTTGAGTCCTACACATTATAATCTCCAAATAAAATGCTATAATGGATGTTTCTAGCTCAAAGAGTTTTTGCATTTTAGTTATTTGAAATTTAAAGCATTAGTGGAATATACTGAGAGTATAAAATGCATTTGCATATTTATAAAACATGAGTAAACATGAGTAAATTCTAAGCAACTATTTGGACTTCAGAAAAGATTTGATCATTTTGGTCATTACAGCCTGGAATGGTCACATGGACTCTATGGGGAAAGGCAATCCATTTTTTTTTTCTTTTTTTTTGGTACTGCAGATTGAACTCAGGGGCACTCAACCACTGAGCCATGTCTCCAGCCTTTTTATATTTTATTTACAGACAGGATCTCACTGAGCTGCACCTTGCTATGTTGTGCCTTGCTAAGTTGTTGAGGTTGGCTTTGAACTCGAGATCATCATGTCTCAGCCTCCCTAGCCACTGGGATTGCAGGTGTGAGCCCCTGCACCTGGCAAGAAAGGTGATCTTGAGCAATGATTATAATGAATGTGAGAGTCAGAGCGCAGTGATTGTGGATTTTGAAGGTGATTAACCTAGGCTATTTCAAGAGAGTCGGAAGAAAACTAAAGCTATAATATAATAAACAGACAATTCTAAGGTATGAGGTTAGTTCTCTGAAGGGTCAAGTATAGGACAGAATCCAAAAATATGCATCTTCACAGAATCTGGTTAAGTGTCTGATGGAAGGAGACTAGACTGGTAAACCAGGTCTATGGAGAATTGAAAATCATGTCAAATACTTACATGAACAATCACTATACTGCTTACCTAATTCTTGATGTATGAAAGAGTGAACATTCCCAGGTATTGTAATTGCATAAGGTAGATTTAAGTTGAGATTTTTAAGTGAAATCTCCAAAGCTGTACATCTTGGAACACAATTTAAGCATTTACTTTGAAATGCAAAAAGACCCAAGGCCGATTTATCTGAAGTATCTGATTTGTGTTCTCTGGTCTGAGGAAAAGAACACTACTCATTAACTTGAAGGCTCACGACCTTCACCTGGATGCCTTTGGTGTGCTGTATGATGTTATAAGATTCATTGCTTCCATTCCCCCCCAGAACAATAAGAGTTATATATGACATCTTTTATCTTAGGATTGGTACACCAACCAAATATGAAGATATACCATGGGATCTTAAAGGTTCAAAATGCTCCTGGAAAGTGTTTTTTCTTGTTTACAGTAGTGATTTATGAATCATGACAAAAATCTATACTGATCAACAAATAATAGATTTGTTCTGTTTTGTCACCTCCTTTTTCGGTCTGGAGAATTGTTTGTTTTATTGGCTTCATAAGAACTTATTGTGTATAATATCATGGGGTAATTATAATTTCTTACTTGGCCAAACTCATAGGATATTGATTGGTGTGTTAATTTAACAAGTGTTCTTTAGGCTGTAGAATTCAGAAGGGGTGTCTGGTCCTCTGAGATTGGGGATAATTTTAATATGATTTATACTTTACTGTTTCTCTTCAATATGACTTGCAAGTAAATTTTGAAGAAAATATCTTAAGAGCCAAGATGCTATTCCTTGTGTGTGTGTGTGTGTGTGTGTGTGTGTGTAAATGTGTGTCTTCTATTGAAATGTACCACAGCCTGCTTGGCAATTTTACTTCTATGGAGCTCTAAAGAGGTCTCCATTTTAAGTCCTTTGGGTATAAACCAAGGAGTGGGATAACTGGGTCTTGCAACCCCACCAGCAATGTAAAAGTGTGCCTTTTTCCCCAGAGCCATGCCAATATCTATAATTGTTTGTGCTCCTGATAATAGCCATTCTAATTGGAGTAAGATGAAATCTTAGAGTTGTTTTAATTTGCATTTCTCTAATTACTAGAGATGTTCAACACTTTTTCATGTATTTGTCAACTGCCTATGCATCTTCTGTAAATTTTCTGTCCAGTTCCTTAGAGTAACGTAGCTACATCAATGTTTATAGCAGCTCAATTCACAATAGCTAGACTATGGAACTACCCTAGATGCCCTTGAACAGATGAATGGATAAAGAAACTGTGGTATATATACACAATGGAATATTGTTCAGTCATAAAGAAGAATAATATTATGGGATTTGCAGAGAAATGGATGGGATTGGAGAATATCATGCTAAGTCAAATAAGCCAGTTCCAAAAAACAAAGGACTAATGTTTTTCCTGATAAGTGGATGATAATATATAACTGGGCTGGGGGGAGGGGGGTGAGAGAAGAATGAAGGAACTTTAGATTAGGTAGAGGGAAATGTGACGGGGAGGGGGCGGGGGTATGAAAAATGGTGGAACGAGACAGACATCATTACCATATGTACATGCGTGATTACATGAATGGTATGAATCTATATCATGCACAATCATAGAAATGAAAAGTTGTACCCCATTTGTGTGCAATGAATTAAAATGAAGTCCGTAAAAATTAAAAATAATAATTTTTAAAAGCTCCCTATTATTCTAAAGAAAAATTGTAATTAGGAGCACATATGACATTTACCATTTTGTGAAAATAAAAAATAAAGAATATTGTATTAATTGAATTTTCTATCTCTTTGTATAACCAGTTATTTAATGAATCTAAACTATTTCTGAATTCTATGGATATATGTGCCATAGTTTCTTATGTGAAATATTTCTTTTTCTGCACTGCAACAATGAAAAAGATTTTGACTTTTGGAGAAAAACTATTTTTAATTTTTAATTTCTTAAAAGTCTTTTCTGCATAGTGTCTTCCTCTGGTCCATTATTAACCATAGTGGAAATGGTTTACAATGTATTTTTGTTGGATGTTTGTATGGTATCATTTGTCAAATGTGAAGATTCCAATTTTTTTTCTATTTTTTCTGGTATAGAACTAAGAACAAGTTAGACTATTTTAAAAATACTAAGTATACCACTATTACTACACATATCCAGTTTGAAGTTGATAATCAACCTAGGTCCCACACATTTGACTTCTCTTGTTTCTAAGTGGCTGAAGGAGTCAGAGGTTTATCTCTACCAATATCCCCTTTCTCCTACATTCTTGTGATATTTAGTCCTTTAGTAGATTGTCTACCTAATAATTCACTTTTTTCCTCTTAGCAATCTGTAATTGAGGGCTTAAGGAGCAC
>JAJEJO010004199.1:108710-133400 GCA_020662805.1 Glaucomys volans
ATTTTAATGTTGATATTATTATTAACAATAAAGCATTTTAAAAGCTGTATTTGAACTTATTTTTTATTTGATGTAAATCTATTTGGCTCTAACGTTTGAAGAAATAGAAGTGGAGGTAAGATTTTAAAGCTATCAACTTACTTTACTTGACTGAGAAATGAATTAAATTGGTCCTGAGCAAGGCTGATCATCTGGTGTCTTTGACCTTTCCATATTTCCTATTTGGAGGAATGGGGAAGAAAGACTCCAAAAGATAATGGGAATTGCATACTATGACATTTAATGTATAAATGGAGAACTATATTAAAAAGTTTGATTTTAATTAAAAACAAAATAAATCACTATGATATCTCTTGTTATTTCCAAATGAATATGAATGCTGTGTCTGAAAGGCCTTTTGACTAGATTTGGTGAGGAGCCTTGCTTTGTACATTGTAATACACTATATAAGTAATCCATTCTTAGGAGCACTGCCACTGCCACCAAGCCCTCTGCCCACCACTCACAATTCAAATCCCTGTTGCTACCTTCCACTAGCCTCATCAACTTCTATGCACCACAGACACGGAGAGGGAGCCCCTAGTCAGAGGTGGAAAAAAGTGATGGGATAGAGGACCAAAGATGAGGTAAAATGAACCCTGAAAAAACTGAATTTGGTGAATATGGCTCCTTTAATACTATCCAGAGAATGATATTCTCCACACCTAGTATAGGAGGAATTTGTTGATTTTTTTTCTATCCAATAACTGTCCTTCTCTCTTCTCATAGTACTAATTCATTTTCTTGTTGAGTACTTATTATACTAACTCCTGAAATTGTTATTTTTTATGAAGGCAAAGTCTTTGCAGAGAAGTGAACATAGGCCAGGGCAAGCTAATCCATTTACCTTTCTTCCTGGTGAGGGTAATGGGCATAGAGATGGGCACAAGATTTACACCAAGCTATCAGTATCTTCTATAAAAATTGACTGATGTAATTCTTGTGAAGGTGATCTGTTCTTTTTCATTTTATTTGTGTGTGATGATAGTTAAAAGCCCAGGCCCTTGTTCATTCAAGGAAAGCACTCTACCACTAAGCCACACCAGTAGCCTGAGTGGTTGTTTTTAATACTGAGATCATAAAACAGGAAGATTATGAATTTGGGTTTGGATGTGACCATCTATTCAGTGACAAAGAGAGTAAGTCTATCTGGTTTCTTATAAGATCTGGTGTTGCAAGCATTACCTGAGCCCCGAAGCACTCCAAAAAGTCTTTCAGTGCAAAACTTAGGCTTTACCCAGGATTTTTGATTATCTCTTTTTATTAGAAATGCTCTTTGTTATCACTATTTGACTCTGTATAAAATCTTTAACTTGGCTCATAAAATCTCCCTCATATATCCCAATAAGATGAGCTTCCATCAGTTTCTTTACATGTATAGAAACACAAGAAGGTAGATTAAAGAAATCTCTGAGAATTTAAATATCAAGTCTGCATAGTTGAAATATTAATATCTATATTAATGAACATAAAATGATATATATCACAGTTTTTATCTGTTGTTGAATAAGTTATTATTCATATTTTCAACTTCTATATTGTATATCTCAGATAATGATAGCTAAGTCTTTCCCAAGTATTAAGTGAAATAACAAATATGAAATAGTGATCATTCTGTCAAAGCTACTGTAAGCATGCGATAAGCATTACTTTTTAGTCTTCTATTCATGCTCCTTCTTCATGCTATCACCATCAGTTTTAGAAAAAAAAATGTGTTTATAGATCATGATACACAGAATAGAATCATGTCTGTCACATACATTTGATTGAGCATCATTATCTTTACTCTCTTTTTTTAGGAAATATTTTTATATGATACCTTTGACACTATTTGTTTCTCAGGAAGACATTTTGGAACACAAGGAAAAAAGAAGAGGGTTGACGAACTGATGGCCTCCTTCTTCATAAAACCATAAAAATCTTTCTTATGAGTATTGACATTGTTGGCAGAAGACACTAGCAGCTCAATTGATTATATTGTGTAGTCTTAAATTATTTAAGGTGTTCTAAGTTATTGCTTAGAAGGCTATGCAATAGGTCCATGTAATAGAAGTGATGTGTATGCACGTATTTGTCCACTTGTCTGTGTGTTTGTGTGTCTGCTTCTCTCTCTGTGTGTGTAAGTGGTTGATATGGAAAAATAATGCATCTGGCATTACTTTAAAAACTGCTGATTTCAATAGTGTGACTATAAAATGAGATGAAGTTTTATAACTGCATTGCAATAATTGGTATTGCTTCTGACCTAGCTCCAGGTCAAGTGTTTTGAGAAAGAACAGTGATGATAGAGTTGTAAAACAATTCTCAGGAATTGGGTCAAAGTAGCACAAATCCAAAGGTAAGGGAAGAGGAAATTTATAGATTGGGAATAGGTGCACTGTCGTGAAGTATGTTTTCTTCTTAATTGAATATTATTTCTTTTACTACTTTATTCTTATTTTTGCTTAACCTTTCCTTTTTCTGTCATTTATCATTTCTTGGTATCTTACTTACTTTTGCAACTTTTATCTTTTCAACATTCACTGTTCATTTTATTCACATCTAATTCACCACGATTATTTCTTTCCTATATTTGAATTTTAAGGAAAAATATCAGAAAATTAAACAAATTGTGTATTTAAGTAAAAAGAAATCACATCTTATAATCAGAGTCCCTATCTGTTCTGTTTATTTAACTTTAGCTTTAATATTTTTATTTATTTTTAGTTTGTGTAACACAGATCATTATTTAGCAATAAATTATACTGTGCTTAAGTGAAACAAAATACAAATGTAATTGTTAGGATTTCACAACTCAACTGGTACACTGTTTCTAAAAGAAATCTCTCCCCCTTTTAGTCTATTTGTGACAGAGAAAAAATGTATATTCCATTTTTATAAATGATGCTTAGGGAGAAAAAAAACAGTTGTGTGTGTGTGTCGATTTTGTGTGTGTGTGTGTGTCTGTGTGTGTCTGTGTCTAGGCTGACAGACAGAGACACCCATGGAAGATTTTGCTTTCTTGCTCATAGGTGGTCTAGAGGTAGAATTAATTTTTTCTTAAGGAATATCAATCTTCTCTTATGGCAATGAACTGATTAGATGAAGCTGATCCACTTTATGGAGTATGATTTTCTTTACTGAAAGTTCATTAATTTAAATGCTAAACATATTTAACAAAATACCTTCACAGCAGCATTCAGACAGGTTTTCAAGAAATATCTGGGCATGATAGCACAGCCAAGTAGACACTTTAAAATAACTGCCACATAACCCTTGTCAATTTGACAGATATACTCTTGTTTAAACCATACCTAATATACATATAAAGAAAATATCAAGGTCATATTTCCAACTAAAACAATAAAACTATCCTGTGTTCAAGTGAAAACATAGCAACCCTTTCCTTAGATAAGACTGCAAAGACTTTGGGTGATATTGTCTCCTCCTTGATATAGAGTAAATAGAGAGATGTTAAAGTTCATGGTACTTAAATTCTGTGATAGGAAAAACACTGTGTTTATTATGTATTAATAATTTCTTCAGGCATATTCAGGCCTGGGAAACCTTGATTATGGATAAAGATTATTGTCCGGTTCCTTTTTATTATACATCCAGTGATTGTCTAATGGTTAGTCGTTCAGTGTCTGCCAATCAGAATTTTAGTTTCTTTAGTTTTATTTTTGACAGTAAAAAAATACTAAAAGACAGAATCAAATGGAATAATGCTGATGATTCCGATATAAGAAATTGAATCCTTGCACATGAAACCTCTTGCTAAAAAAGAATCAAGAGAGTTGGTGAAGATCTGAACAACTTTTCACAATATTTCGTGTAGCTTTCCTTCAGTGAACACAAAAGAGGGTAAAATAATTATAAAGTAATAAACATAACACTGTTATGGTTTGGATGTGAGGTGTCCCCCAAAAGCTCACGTGCAAGACAGTGCAGGAAGGTTCAGAGGAGAAATGATCGGGTTGTAAGAGTCTTAACCCAATCAGTGAATTAATTCCTGATGGGATCAATTGAAGTGGTAGGGTGTGGCTGGAGGAGGTGGGAATTAGGGTGTGGCTTTGGGGTATATATTCATATCTGGAGAGTGTAGTCTTTCTGCTTCCCGATGCTGCAAGTTGTTTCCCTCCGCCACTCTTCCATCATGATGGTCTGTCTCATCTTGAGCCTGAGGAATGAAGCCAGCTTTCTATGGACTAAGACCCCTGAAGTGGTGAGCCTTCAAATAAACTTTCCCTTCTCTATTTTTGTGCTGGTCAGATCATTTAGTCACAGCAGTGAAAGAGCTGATTAAAACAAATACCAAAGGAAAGACTGATTTTTCGGTAGCTATGGTGATATGTATCAGCAACTGTTTTTAACTTCATGGAACTGTTCATCTAAAATTTGCCTCAGTAAATAGCTTTTCAAACCAACCACCAGTAACAACTCCTCATTTCTGAATGTTGGCCAGTCAGGGTCATAAGATTTACAGTGCACATATTACTGAGTTTTAATAAATCACAGTCTCACACAAGTAACCACATTTTTATAGATGATTTCAACCCATTTATATGGGCACACACAAACTCACACACATGCACACACAATGGGAAAACTTAGAAATATTTCTTAATGAGAAAAGAGTCAGTTCAACAAGAACCAATAGTAATCCAAATGTGTTTGTATATAACAACAGTGTTTTAAACTATATAAAGGGAATTTTCAGATCAGAAGAGAAAAATAAATCAAGTGACAGTAAAAGTTGATTTTACCATTTTGCTCTTTGTTATTGATGGAAATAGACAAATCGGTAAGCAAATAAAATATGAGAAAACATGCTTAACACGCTCAGATTTTAGAAAAATACGAATGTATATAATACATTAAATATTATGAAATTATCAATATAAACTGTATGATAGAGCATAAAACATATCACCATATATTTTAAATTACTGAAATTACACAGAGTATATCCTATTATATTTAAGTGGTCATATTAGAAAGACTTTAAAAATCTAAGATGCAATATTTTAGCTTGACAGTTCTGAAAAAGGAGAGATAAATGTGTCCAGAGGGGTAAGCCAAGAAAATTACTAAGATAGAAAATCAATATTAATTGTTTCAATTCATGAACCTGGGAGGCTTTTATGCATGTGTATTCTTTAAATTCTCTCACCAGTGTTTTGTAATTGTCATTGAAAAGATCATTCACTTTCATGTTAAATTTATTTCCAAAAAAAATATTTACTAATTTTTTCTAGCCAATTGAGAATGGATTTTTTGGTTTATTTTTTTGACAAGTTCAGTACTGCTTTAGAATAATGCTTCTTATTTTTTATGTTGATATAGTTAGTATCTTGTGTGAAAGTACTGAATTTATTTAGCACATCTAAGGGTTCGTTGGTGGAGGTCTTTAGTTTTTGTATATAAAATGCCATATCATCTCCAAACAAGGATCATAAAAATGTCTTTTTTTATATTGGGATTAGTTTTATTTCTTTCTCTTGTCTAATTTTGTTGGTTAAAAATTCCATTACTATTTTTAAAATGAGTGTTGTTGAGTGGACAAAATTTTCTTCCTTCTGATCTGAGAGTGCATTCTTTCAACTTTCCCCATTCAGCTAAATGTTGATGGTATATTTGTTATATGCAGCCTTAATTAAGTTGAGGTACAGTAGTTCTATATCTATATTGTTGAGAGTTTTTATCATGAAGAGATATTGAATTGTATTAAATATTTTTCTGTATTTTGTTTTCATTCTTCATTCTATTAATATGAAACATATCATTTATTGTTTTGTGTGTAGAACTATCATTGAATCTCTGGATTTAATTGCACTTGATCTTGGAATATGATCTTTTTGATGTGTGGTTAGATTCAATTTACTCTTATTTTTCTGAGAATTTTTTTTCATCTATTTAATCAGGGATGACAGTTTCAATGCAATCCCCATCAAAATGCCAAAGACACTTTTCAAAGAAATGGAAAAAGTCTTAAAATTCACAGGGAAACCTTAAACATCCTGAATTGCCAAAGCAATCTTGAACAAAAATAACAAAGCTGGAGTCATCACAATACTTGAACAGAAAATATAATGCAGAACTACTGTGACAAACATAGTGTGGTACTGGCATATAAACTGATATATAGGTCAATGGAACAGAGCAGAGAGTTGATTTTCAAAATAGATGCCAAAATATATATATATATATATATATATATATTTTTCCATATATATATGTATATACATATATATATATATATACATATATATGGGAAAGGACAATTTATTAAATGAAAGTGCTAAGGGAGCTGGATATCCATGTGGAAAAGAATGAAGCTAGAATTCTCTCTCTCATCATTTGAAAGAATTGCCTCAAAGAATACGAATAACCTAAATATAAGACCTGAAAATATGAAACCATTATAACAAAACACAAGGAAAATACTTCAAAATTCTGTGAAGGGTATTTTGGGATATGGCCACCAAATCAATGAATACAAAAGCAAAGTTGGAGTTTGTTACTGCACAACAAAGGAAACTACAAGCAAAGTGCAAAGACAACCTAGAAATGGGAGAAAGCACTTGCAAAATATTCATCCATGATGGATTAATAACTGAAAAAACTTACTCAAAAACCTTAAAAAGAGAAAACAAATAATATAATTTAAAAGGGAAAAATATCTGAATAAATATCTCAAAAAGATACATAAATGGCAAAAAAAAAAATTCATGAAAAAAGAAAAAACTCACAGTCACTCACGGTCAGGGAAATGCAAATCAAAACCACTGTGACAGCATCTTTACCCCGTAAAGTGGTATGCATAGCTATTATTAAGAAAAGAGAAAAAGAAAGAAAGAGAGAGAGAGAGAGAGAAAGGAAGGAAGGAAGGAAGGAAGAAAGAAGGAAGGTAGGTAGGTAAAGAAAAGAGAAAGTCAAAAACAGGGGAACTTTTTTTTCTTCTTTTTGGGTGTGGGGCATTCGGGATTAAATGCAGGGGTGCTTAACCACTGAACCACAACCCCAGCCCTTTTTATCTTTTGATTTAAGACAGGGTCTCTCTAAGTTGCTTAGGTCCTGACTAAATTGCTTAGTCTGGCTTTAAACTTGAGATAGTTCTGCCTTAGTCTCCTGAGTTGCTGGAATTACAAAATGCACCACTGTGCCTAGCAAAAATAGGTCCTCTTATGTAATATTGGTGGGATTATGAATTATTGTAGTCATTATGAAGACCTCTTACAAAACTAAACTGCTCTATTTCCTATTATAAGTTCTAATGTATTGAAATCAGAATAGTAAGGAACCCTTTATTTGTAGCATTGTTCACAATATGCAAGATAGGGAATAGACCAGATTGTTTATCATTGAATGAAATGATAAAGAAATGGAAATTATTTCAGCCATAAAATGCATGAAGTTCCACCATTGGCAACAACATAAATGAGCCTGGACATTGAGTCAAATAAGTCAGACTCAGAAAAACAAACAAGGCATGTTCTTACTTGTAAAATCTTAAGTAGTTGATCTCATAAATGAGGAGAGTAGAATAATTACTACTAGAGACAAGGGAGGGAAGGAGGGATGGTAGATATAGCAGTTGGACATTATGTACCAAAATATGGTTGGATGGGAGGAATATATTCTAATGTTCTATAGCACAGGAGAGTCACTATAGCTTCCATCAATCTGTTATGTATTTTATGAAGACCTGAAATAGAAGATGAATTCATAGACTTCAAAGAAAAAGATGTGACAAATATTTAAGGAGATGGAAATACTCACTATTGTGACCATTGCACAATGTACACATGGACTAAAGTGCCATGCTCTACCCTACAAATGTGTACAATTATTATTTTTTAATGAAAAATAAATTCTTTAAAATGAGAGGATATCAGAAAAGGAAGATGTCAATGAATAAGAAAACAATAGAACAAGGTCAAAATTTGTGTCTTTGAAAGATTAACAAAGTTGATGAACTCCTAGCAGGACCATTAAAAAATCAAACAAAAAATAAAGGAAAAATACTGAAAGGAAAGATGGAATATTATCAATCATTCTGCAAACATCATAGGGTAACACATAATTGAAGTATTATAAATATTTTTTATATTTGATCATTTATTACCAACTCCACTTTTTCAAAATCCAACTCCCAAAGGTTTGCCACAGTTTTTTTCCAAGTTCATTATGATCTTATGAAACTCATTTGACATGACCACATTTACCTTTACATTACAAAATCAGTCCCAATTTTAAAGGAACAAAATTGTCTATAGTTAAAGCATAGTATAAGTAAAATGGACTTAAGAAATATCTATGAAATATTTTGAGTAACACACATTTCTGACAGCAAAGAAAACTGTAAAATAGTCAAATTTCTTTGAGAAATAAGTACTCTGTTCATAAAAATGTTAAAATAATTTTACCTTCAATTAAAAGTCTTTAAAAACAAGCAAGCAAACAAATAAACTAATACCTTAACTTAAAAACCAGAATTATTTGATGGTAAGTTACCTTAAATCTTTAAGAAATAAAAAAATCACATAGGTCTACATAAACAAAGAAGAGTAAATGATTATTAACAGATATTCAAGTTGCCATCTTAACCCTAGTCTTATCAACCAGAAGAACACATACAAAAGTACACACATGTAAAAATTTTGGACAAAATGTTGGCATTTCAAATTAAGTAATACATTAAAAGGCTAATACCTTAAACCTAGTGTGGATTCATGCAATTACTGAAAATTTATATTAAAAATTTAAAAAATGCTGTAGTTTTTAGAGAACAATTGAAAAAAATCATAATCTTAATAGAGACAGGAAAAGTACTTAGTAAATGCAACACCTGTTCATGCTGAAAATAAAATGCTTAGGAAATGGGGATAGGAAAATGATTTTCTTAATTGGAAAATGGTATCTACAATTACCTTAAGCTAATGACATCCTTAATGGATAAAGATAGAATGTTCTGCGCCTAATAATAAAGAAAAATCCATGTAGGTTCAGTATCATTGGATGTCCTAGAAAATGTTATTTAATTAAAAATAATTAAAAGCACAAAAATGGAGGAAAAGAATAAAGTGCCACTAATTGCAAAAGAAATAGAAGTCTACTTGAAATTTCTAACTAATGTAAAATAACATTATCTGATATAATATATAAATTCAGTGCACATTCAGGATGAATAATCAATATATAATAACCAATTGTATTTTTGCACTAAACAAATTTAGAAAATAAAATGAATGTAGGATAATTTGGCTGATTTTATTCCCTTTTCCTCATCTTTCCCTCCTTTTTCCTTTCTCCTTGATCTCCTACTCTCCTCTACTGATCTACCTTCAGGTTTCACGATATCCCCCATTTAAAAAAAATTGCTTTTCTTTCTGGCTTCTGCATGTGAGAGAAAAATATATTAGGATCCACCAGTGATATAAATACATGTGTAAATAAATAAGATTACAAAAATAGAGAAAGGGGACTGAGGGAGTGTGGGGGAGGGAAGTGCTGGGTAATGAATTTTAGTAAATTATGTATGTGCACATATGAAATTGTCATAATGAATCCCACCTCTATGTAATTATCATGCATTAATAAAGGCATGGAAACATCAACACCAGTAATGATCACATTTAATACCTAAGAATTGGTCTAAGAAAAGACATCAGATTTCTTCACTGAAAACAACAAAATGTTGCTGAGAAATACTAACGTTATGAGGGTGTCAATCAAAAGTAAATGGAAAATAAACTGTCATATATTAAAGGAATGTTTTTGTTGATTATGGTTGCTATGACAAAATATCACAGACTGGGTGGTTTAATCAATAAATATTTATATCTTAGTTTTTGAAGCTGAGAAGTCCCACTTTTTGAACTGGGGACATTGCTGACAAATTCTTTGACTCCTGAGAGCTCTCTTTCTGGCTTGCCAAAGGCTGCCTTCTAATTATGTCTTATTTTTTTTTTTTTGATTCATTGTACACAAATGGTGTACAACTTTCATTTCTCTGGTTGCACACAAAGTAGAGTCACACTATTTGTGTAATCATACATGTACATAGGGTAATGATGTTTGTTTCATTCTATTATCTTTCCTACACACTACCCCCTCCCCACCCCTCATTTTCCTCCACACAAACCATCCTTCCTCCATTCTTGCCTCCCCTCACCCCCTGTTATGTATCATCATCCACTTAGAAGAGAAAACATTTGGCCTTTGGTTTCTTGGAATTGGCTTACTTCACTTAGCATGATATTCTCCAACTCCATCCATTTACCTGCAAATGCCATAATTTTGTTCTTTATAGCAGAATAATATTCCATTGTGTATATATACCAGTTTCTTTATCCATTCATCTATTGAAGGGCATCTAGATTGGTTCCACAATCTAACTATTGTGAATTGAACCACTATAAACATTGATGTAGCTGCATCACTGTGGTATGCTGATTTTAAGTGTTTTGGATACAGGCCAAGAAGTGGTATAGCAGGATCAAATGGTGGTTCCATTCCACGTTTTCTAAGGAATCTCCATACTGCTTTCCAGAGTGGCTTCACCAATTTGCAACCCCACCAGCAATGTATGAGTGTATCTTTTTTCCCACATCCTCGCCAACACCTATTGTTGCTTGTATTCTTGATAATAGACATTCTAATTGGGGTGAGATGAAATCTTATAGTAGTTTTGATTTGCATTTCTCTTATTACTAGAGATGTTGAACATTTTTTCATATATCTGTTGATTGCCTGCAGATCTTCTGTGAAGTATCTGCTCATTTCCTTAGCCCACTTATTGACTATCTTCACATGGCAGAGAAAACTCTAGTCTCTTCTTCTTAGAAGAACATTAATCCTATTGTGGAGGCTCATGACCTTATCTAAACCTTATTATCATCCCTAGGTTTCACTTCTTAAGACTTTCACAAAGGATGTCAGCATTTCAACATATGAATTTTGGGGACCCACAGTCCATAACAAAAGTCAAATGTTGTAAATGTAAATTATCTTCATACTATTCTAAAGATCTGATGTAACATCAATAATTTCTGGTAGTTTATTAGAAATTATTAATCTAGTTTAATATTTATAAAGAAATATAAAGTATCTACAATTACCAAAATTATTTTGTAAAAGTCTATCTCTTCAGTCAGTGTCTGATGACTTGTATCCAGGCCAGGATGATGCAAATGAGTAGGGCCAACTTGTATCACAGTTGCTCTATAGGAGCTGCTTTTACAAATATCTTGTAGGATTAAAAGTATCTATGATGCTAAAAATGTTACTCTCCAGTCATTTAGTATGTATGAAAATAAAACAGAATAAAATTAAATAATGATATAGATACTCATGGTACACAAATTTTCTCATTGAAATAAAAATGTAGTGTTTCTTTTGGACCATAATGTAGTTTTCCTATTTTATATATATAATTATTAGTGCTGGTGACATTTACCTAAACAAAATATTCTGACTTATTTTCATCTTCTATTCTCATTGTCAGTGGTAAACCAGGAGAGTAAATTTGGGTCATTAATTAATTTTTAAACATTCTCTATTTTTATGATTTTGGCCAGAGTGACCCAATCAAGGCTGTAATCAGCCACATAACTACACACAAACAATTGTATGATGACACATCTAATTCTATAGTAGACTTACTAAACACAAAGAACAAACTGTTTATGCCAATTTTATCTCATACTCTTATTTTTCAACTATGGAGTTTGGCTTCTGAGATTTTCTAACCTTCAGATGATGTTTAGGTTAAAATCATGAAATACTGCAGCATTTACTGAATGCAAACTATTTGTTTCTCTGCTTTTTAAAATTCTTTCATCTTACCATGTGTTCAAGAAGATATTAGCATAGCAATTCTGACTTACTCATATAGAATAGCCTATGTGATAAGTGAACAAAAAAATCTATTACTCTATATTTTTGTAAAAATCTTCAAAAGGCTTAATATTCTTTTCAGTTTTGAATGCTTTCACAAACCTGAGAAAGAATGCTGTCAATAATATTTCTCTAGTTTTACTCTGTCAGACTAAGTCTGTGTTTCTACTTTGGCAAGCTCCAACTGAATATTAAAAGTGAATTTATTTTTTTCAAAAAAATTTTAAGATGAATTATTCTGCTTGAACAGGCCAAGCTGTTCTAAATAGCCTACTGCTGACAGTGCTTAACTAAAGTCAACAAAGAGATGATAAGGCTTCCCGGTATTGTTTGTTGAAATATTAATACCAATTCCAGCTGTAAAAATGATAAATACTTTAATAAAGATAGCTTGTTCCTTACCAGAGTTTGCAGTACTCTTTATTCTATCCATGTAAGAATATTCCCAGCAGACAGATTTAATCTCACAAAAGATATGGGTTACTAAAATGTGGCTATCTTACAAATATCCCCAAAGCTTTTAAAATAAGCAGCCAAAGTATGTTAGCTACATTTCACATTTTTAAAATCTCACGTATATTTTCCTAATTAGTTCTTTTTTAAAGAAGCACATTCATTTTGTTTAAATACTACTTCACACCTCTATCCATAAAATGTTTATTTGCACACAAATAATGTATACTATTATTCATTTTTGGTTCAATTTTGGTTTCTCTTTTGGTATTACTATTTATTTTCTGGTTTTTCCTTTTCATAAAATACGTTCAAATGAGCTTCATGAAGTCAGGCAGCCCCATAAATTATGTATTACAGTTAAATTGTTGAATTGAACTTGGATGTTAGAAACATTAGGTGCTAATTTGCTGGCAGAAATGCTCTGTGCCATGTGCTGTGTATATGCTGATTATAAAAGCATTATATGGGGCCAATGCCACTTCAGTTTCATAAGCTTTTTATGTGATATGGCACATCAAATCTGCCAAGCAAAGGACCATCTGGAAAGTGAGCACCAGTCAGGAATCTGGTTTTATTTGAGGGAAAAGAATATAGGTGATTATTAAGATATTAAGTGTTACGAAAGATCAAAAGTAGAACACACATGAGTGAGAAAATCATGCACATAAACTCATACTCACACACATACTCTCAACCTTTGGAGCCACAAAGGGTAACTGTAACAATTTCCAAACTTGAAGAATATATATATATTATATATATATATAAAGAATATTTATATCCATCATTCTGACAAAGGAATAATTTGAACAAGGTTTTATGTGTAAGATACATTCTGTTTCACTTTTAATCCAATATAAAAATAATACAATATTTATTCTGAAGATTACAGCAAAAACAAAATAGAACAACAAGAAAAGCATTAAAGTCTCTTAGGAGTCTCTTAAGGAAGTTCTGTATAAGGTGCATATTTAGTTTTTGAAAATAGGACTCTCTCTAATATGACAAATGCTTTGGAAATAATTAATAGAAAGGGAATATGTTGGTATTTGCAGATGCATCAACTTATGGTTCCAGAAGTGGCGTTGGCAAGTATAATTCCTTATATCCAAGCTCATACTTTGCACATTCTTCTTTTCAATTCTTTTTGTTTTTACCAGTTTGATAGGAGAAAATGACACTTTGCTCCTATTAATCATTTTGAAATAGCATATGGTCACTGATAATTCTATTACTATGAGTGTTCCATGTATCACTTTGTCAATGACAATTATGGGAAGAGTATTTAGGATAAAGTGAAATCAAGAGCAAAAACCCAAGGATGGAAAAGAGTTGATTATTAAAGACTCAGGAAAACATTACTATTTTTTTTCTATTTTATACCAAAGTAGATGAAAGAATAAATATTTACATTTTCTTTTATTTAATTTTTTTCATTAAAATAATGTTATTATTTCTAGATACTCCAGATATATTTTTCAAAATATTATTAATTAGTGTTGCATCTCTCTAATATGAAGGAGTGAGTCTGTGATGCATAGAAGGTAGGATATGAGCAGGGCACATTCTCCCATACCTGTAGTCCTAGTGTCTAGGAAGGTTGAGCCTGGAGAATGGCAACTTCAAGGTTACCTTAAAATTTAGTGAGACCCATTCTCAAAATAAAAAAAACTTAAAAAATTAAAAGAGCTGTGGTTGTAGCTCAGTGGTACAGGACACCTGGATTCAATTCCCAGCACTGGAAGAACAAGAAGAAGGAGAATGAGAAGGAGAAGAAGAAGAAGAGGAGGAAGAGGAAGAAGAAAAGGAAGAGGAAGAAGAAAAGGAAGAGGAAGAGGCATGAGGAGGAAGGTTATTAACAGTGTCCTGTTGGACACATTTCCTCTGGAAACTTGAAAACTCTTGCATGTGTTTTAATTTTTTTTCTCCTTGTACTGGAAGTGAGCTGGTTCTGGGGGTACAGAGGTCACTGTTAAATAATATTTCATTTGAGACTTAAATGATAGGCCTGTGTTAGCCTGTGTTGACATTGATCTAAGGTCAAAGTTTTAGGAAAAAAGCAAATACATGAGCAAGTTATAGTTCACAAGGTGATGAGGAATGAAGCTGATCTGTTTGCGTAAATAGAGAATAAAGATTGCAGAGTCCTGAAGAGGCAGAATGAGCAGCTGCAGCCCTTGACTTTCTTACACTGACTTACTGTTCTGGCAACATTGCTGAACATGTGTCTATAGATTCCAAAGGATAACACTTTTTTAGTTTATAAAAATAGCACCCACTTTAAAATGATAATCCAAAGGATTTCTTATACTAAAATACTATTAATTACTTATAACACTTCCAGTAATGTTTCACCTTTTTCTTTTTGGTAGTGACCACATAAGGCAATATTTAAAGTCAATGCTAACAGTTCCCATGTACAACTAAATCTTCTTGCAGATCATTTATGGCATAGTCATCTGTGAGGTAAAGTACTGCTAAATTAAAGTTACATAAATGAGTTTTGTATATCTGACTACTGGTTAAATAAAAGGTACTTTTAAAACTTATCCCACTTTTTCTGCCTCATTCTTTGGTGCCACAAAGGGTAATTATAACAATTTTCTGATTTGAAGAGTTGATAAACACTGTCATAGCCTAATTGAAAGACGGAGTGAAATGAGTGACATTTCCCAAACTTTACAGGTGATGGGAATTTACTACATTATTAGCAGCATTTCTTGGAATACTCTGAAATGCAATCATAACTCTTTAGCTTGTTCTTGTTAACCCAATTTTAAAAATAGAAGACCTTGTGAGTTAAGATGGTCCAGAAAGTTTATAATGTTCATCCACAGTTATGGAGTTAGTGACCACATGTGAATTTTTGGTTTGTAGTTAATACTCTTAATTAGAGTTATTTGGGGAAAGATTGAACTTCTAAGTTGTCAGAGTCCTTCTCTGACTGAGAAGATAGTGGGGACCTAAAAAACAAAAGCAAACCAACATCTGGTTTAGCTAGACTACTAAGAATCTCTTTATCTGTTCAGCTTTGATGAACAATTCATTGTGCAATAAGAGTTCCTTAATGAGATCTGCTCAAATGTTTTCTAATGGTAAACTTTGTCTTTCTTTTGATTTTCCCACTACTTAGATTTATGTTAGTAAAATCTTTTTCTCATATATTAGTTCTGCACTGAGTATAAATCTCTTGTAACAATATAATATATCAGAATTCATTAATTTTAAAGTACATTAGAGTCTTTTTAGTTACTGTGGGCTGGAAATCATTCATAACTGTCAAGAATTGGGATAAAACTTATCTTCTATCAAGAAAATGCTCAATGAGTAGCAATACTTAAGATTCATACAATCTCAATCCTGTCTTTTAATATATTGCTATTAATTCATTAACACATAAAATACTACATTGATATAATCATCCAAATTTCACAAGGTATTCATCAACATAGGTAGTTGTAATTTAAAATATGTCTGCTTTTGAAGAAAAAAACTATATTTCACAGAAAGTAGGATTTGTCATGTTGGAGTGAGGCATTATTTCAGCCAGCCTATTTCCATCCTGTTCTTAGCTCTGTAACTATGGAAGATTTATCACTTCAGTGATGATTAGGTAGAAATGGAAATATTTTTACAGAAAAGTTAAGGAAGTATATTAGCTTATGTAAGGTATGAATTTGACAGCAAATTAAAGCTGCTTAAGAGAATGTCACTTAAGATTCCCTGATCACTGAGGACAAAAAGTAGTATAATTATCAGGTGATGAAGTACTTTTTATATGCTTACTTTTATGGGTTATCTATATTCTTTTAATTTTCATTTAAATGCTTCATTGCACATCTAACTTTAGAAATATAAAAATAATCTCTTATAGTGTTTCCAAGTAGGAGCATAATAACACTGTGACTTCCCATATGAAATTGTGTTTTAATAAAAAATGTAAAATAAGTTTTGTATACTCAGTGCATAGATGGAATGCATAGCTTCACAGTGAAATCAAAATATCTTTCTTCTAGAAGGAAATAAACTGTAGTGTGAATGTCTTTTCTATGGAAAAAGTGCAATAAAAAGATGCAAAAATGTGCACAATTCATAATATAATTTATAATATTCCATAAAACATTTTGCTTCATATCTCTAGGAAACATGTGTCCTAATGCAAATTAAAAGATTCACATCATTTTAAAATTAATAAGTCAACATGATACTACATTGTCTAAGTTCTAATAAGACTTTAGGTTATCATTTTCTAATTTAACAGGATGAAACATATTTATGGCTCAAAATCAAATTCAAATTTAATAAACCCACAGATAAAATGGAAACAAATAATAATAAATAAATTAATGTAAAATGAACACAGATAAAATTTGAACTTTAAAATATCTAAATTTCTTTTTTGTTGTTGTTGTTTTTCTGTTATTTTTATTTTTATTTTTTTTTTTTTGTGGTGCTGAGGATTGAACCCAGGGCCTTGTGCTTTCGATGCAAGCACTCTACCAACTGAGCTACATCCCAAGCCCAAAATATCTACATTTCTTAGTTGGAGAGGAAACATCAAATTTTGGTTACATCGATTGTGTTGAAAGATCCTGAAATGTTGGTATTTTTCTTGCTATATCTAAAACATAAGATATAATAACCAGAGTGAAGGATGTGTGTATATATAAATAAGAAATAATTGTATTATGGCTAACATAATTGCAAAATGATCATACTTGCCTTAAATCAGTGCCATTCAAAAAATGAAAATACAATAAAAATTATTTGTTAATAAGCATGTATTTGCATTTCTAGTGATTAAATTTATGCATCAGCTTGTCTGGGGCAGGGATTCCCATAAATTTGGTCAAATATTCTTCATAGTGTGTCCATGAAGTTGATTTTGAATGAGATGAAGATTTGAATCAGTAGCCTGAGAAAGCAGATTTCCATCCCTACTTTGTGTAGCCCTCACCCAAAGATGAACACTTGAATAGAACAAAATAGCAGACTCTCCTCTGACTACTAAGGAACTCCTTACACCTGATTGCCTGAACAGAAACATCAGCATTTTTCTGTTTTTCTTTTTCTGCCTTTGGACATAAACTGAAACAAAGATTCTCCTTGGGTTTTGAACTTTCTGATTTTTAGGCTGGAACTTATCTTTCCCATTGCTCTTCAGTGTCCCCAGTTCCCCTACTGAAGATTCTGCAACTCCGCAGCCTTTAATTGCATCAGCCAATTCCTTATAATAAATCATATATACGTATGTACAGGAATGAGTATATGGTGGGTGGATGAAATGTTGTTTCTGTATCTTTGAAGAATTCTGACTATCTCAGTATAGAAACTGGGCACCAGTAAATTTAGTGTTTAATTTGTTCAGCCAGAATGAGGTGTTGAAGAAGGTTTACCTCTCCTAAAAGTTTCTGAATGAAGAAAGGAACATTCAGACATCAACCATCATGTGAATTATGCATGGCCAATGTCACACCTCCCCTAAGAGTTTTGCAAACTGAAAAGGGATGAACAGGTAGGGAAGTGACATAAAGAAAACAGAACTGTTTGTAAAATCAGCATATAAATTCTTCACCATGGTCCCAGATTCACTTGCCTACTTAAATTAGACTGAAAACAGAAGCCAAGAAATGGGGAAGAAAGCACAAGTATATGATGTCTCCAGAACCATTAGGGATAGGTTTTGCAAAAAGATTACGAAAAACAACCCTATCCATAGAATCTATGGATAATATACTTCCTTTGCCTTTTATAGGCACCTGTTCAAACATTTATTGAACATTGATTGTGTGCCAGGTACTCTTTTAAATTTTTTAGATAATCTGGCAAGAATCAAAGAATACATGCTGTTCTTATGCAACCTGTTTCATAAATGAAAATTATAAGTAATGACAAAACATATTTACCAAGAGCATTCCACACACACACACACACACACAAAGGCAGCAACCAAAATTAATTTTAAAAGAGCATTGTGACATCATGGAGAATGAGGAGTTCAGAATATGTACAACCAAAAGAATGCCTAGTTCAATGGTCCTTAGTCAAGATAAAGATTCATATGCACGATGAAGAAGAAAGGAATGCACTATGATTCAATGAATTGATGATGGATATCTTAGGTTGAGTTCCTAGAAGCAATTTTTTTGTTTTTGTTTTTTTGTTGTTTTGCATGAATAATTTTTTGATAAAATACATTTTGCAAGAAAAATAAAATATTCGCCTGTAAAGAAGGTGGCGAAATAGGATCGAGACGGAGCAAAGTGAGCAAGGGTATAGACTCTGGAGCATGAGCTGTGTGACACAATTTCACACCACCATGAAGTATTGGGGGTGGTCATGTATGCCCAGTTCCAGCTAATCATTGGTTTGGAGATCCACTCACCTGGAGAAGCTAACTTTCCTGCCAAAATTGTTCCTATTACCTGAGGCAAATTTCTTATTATAGCATAATCAGACAATTCTGATGGATATTTCAATGGGGTATCATTTGTGCTGGTACTTTTAAATTTCATCTGTTCATCTCAAAAATAAGTCCAAGTACTAAAGTTAAACTGAAGTATAGCATGACAGTGAGTATTAACATACTAGATTCCTGCAGCTGGAACATGAGTGGAGTAATGAGAATCAGCAAAAGGTGGAGTTTGTGATTTAATCAGGTACCAGTTTTATGGTGGCCTTAATAAGCCAGGCTCTGAAGTCTGCTTTTAGCTTATATAATCCTTAGAGAGTTTCTGGGCCTAGAAGGCCCTAGGACAATCTTTGTAAATGCCAATAGAAGTGGATTAAATTTAAAAATGAGGAGCAATATCTTTGCTTAGGAAATCCATAATTCTGCTTAGGAAATCAATAATTCATATACTACCAAATGCATCATTATGCAAGAAGATATGAATGGCTTTGCTATCCTATTAGGTACACAAAAAAGTATGGAAAAGGAAAGAAGAATATCCAATCCAGAGATATAGTGATAGTGAGCTAAGAGGGAAGGTACTGAATAATATGCATAAGGGCTACTATAGAACCAGGTCTCTTATTTGTTAATTCTTTTCTTTGCTGCAACTGCCTTCAGTTGTATAGATCTGTCTGTAAGGTGTTTCGTAGAGCTATGCATAACTACTCTTCATCAATAGGCTAATGAGTCAGAAAGAAACAGAAATTTAACAACATTCTTTATACCTTTGGTGATTGAGAGTAGATTATGAAACAGATGTTCTGCATTAAGGTGCATCATAAAATGTGATCTAACATAACCTTTAGGATTTCACTAAGAAAACAAGAGCTATTAATGCATCAATCAAGCAAAGTATAGTCAGTTGTCCAATACCTGGAAAGGACATTATAGGCAAAGAGTAACAATTCTATCCTCTAGACAATACTGATTCAACTCAGTCTCAATTTACTTATTTGGACAAGTTAGCTTTCATTTTATATGCCAAAGAGGACTGGCATTTGGAGCTCTAAGAGAAACAAATGTCCTCCTAATGTGTATGTCCGAGACAACTGTTAGACAAAAGCAAGTTAGATTAGAATTCAAAAGTTACATATGGTGCTGGAAGCGATTGTGCAGTCCTCAAAGATCTATAAAATCAAATGCAACAATAGATCAAGCGGAATCCACGTTGCCTGAGAAATCTCAGCACAAGTAACAAAGTCATTACAAACACCATTGAAACTCCCATCAGTGCAATGACTAGGCCTAAGCCCAGATTGAAAATTTAAAAATAATTGACTCTGAGGGAGATGGGTGATCAGCTGTGCAACAACTTTTGTATAAAACTCTTGCTGAGGCTAGTATATTTTATATGGGAACAATGGAATTGAATTCTTAAAAATAGAGAGGGTACACTTTTCTGCTACCATGAAATATGGATTATAAAATTGGCATTTTAAATAAAACTAGGAGTTTTGGAGTATCAAAATATGTCTTTGGAACTGGGTATTCAACATGAAGATTTTTAATAATAAATGGAACCTAAATAGCAAAACCTTAATATCCCTCATGGATAATTACAACATCCACTTTCGTTTACTCCACCAAATGTGTTTCCAGTGTGTAGAAGTTAATTTTATAAAAATTGTATGCACCTTAGGATAAACATTAAGTGATGTTAGTCATGAATTATCTGTTTCCCATTTGAACAAAAGTGATGGTTTCCTCTTCTGTGCTCTTCTCTCTTCTCCTTTTCCTCATTTAATTATATTTAAACTATAAACTGCTTTAAAGAACGTAGTCCTTCATTGTTTTTTAGAAAACATTCAGTTTTTCTTTTGGATGAGAATAAAGTGTTGGCAATGAGGCTGCAATGAGAGAGCACAGTTATCTTAGAAGAGGGGAATTGTGTCTTTCACCAATGTGGGCTTATGAACTTAATATGTAAGAAGTCAAAGTAAAACCATATTATCACCAAGATACAAAGATGGAGCAGGACTTGACCAGAAATTTCATGTGCTATAAGAAAAGCATGAAGTGTGCCAGATATGAGAGAAATTAGGCAGCTTAGGAAGATATAAAAATGAGACTACCAAAGATCAATTTTTGGAATCTTTTCCTAAATTATGTAGAGAGGAAATTATGTTCAAGGTCTACAAATATTTTTAAGTCATTGACCAGACAATTTTTCTGATAGAAATGATTACAAAAAATCACCACAACCTAAAGATATTTCATTTTGGAATCTTATAACTACCACCTAACACATTTCCTGGGATATCATTAATTAAATGAATTATCTTTTCTGATTTTGTACTAATGTGGTAAGTTTTCCCTTATACATTGGTTTACCATAATATCTACCTAAGGCAGGGAACATAGCATCTATTTCAACGTGAATATTCCAATTTCAGTCTAATCCTATCACTTTTTATAATTTGATTTGAGTTGCATTATTGGCTTGGTTTGTGAGTGTCCTAACAACCTCCTCCATGGTACGGTTGTTCTTGGTGTTTTGGAGCAGTTATGTTTTAACACTGGTGATATTTAAAAATGATAGTAAATTCATAATGGAGGATAATACCTTTGAAATCACTTGACAGATTGTTTCATATAGTGATTTCTGTTTTTCATAAATGTTTTTGTGTTGTTACTTTTAGTAAGTGAAATTGCTCCAAAATTAGTTTATCAGATAAATTAGTGCACAACAGTTACCAAGTATTCACTACAGTGTAAGACAGTGTGCTAAGGGATTTAAACACGTGTTCATTTTATTTTCTCCCTATCTCAATTGGCAGGGCTCACAGCCATCATTTTATGAATATAGAAACTGAAGACTAAAGTAATGAATCCTGGTCATGCAATAACAGAGCTAGAATTTAAATCATTGTATTTTTTTTATTCTGAGTCTTGTGTTCTGAAAACTTGCTACACACAAACAACAAGCAAAACCTTATTAATGACTACAATGCTTTAACGGAGAATTTTCCCAAAATTTGGGGAATGTTTCCTATGATGAAAATATATTAAACAATTCTAATTTAAGCACAGCATCTCACAGGATTCCTTTAAGCTTTTAATATGAAAGTAGAGGTTTTGAATCTCCAAGCAGGCTGGAATCTTTTCAAACTTACTTGTTCATAGTGTATTTTGTTCCAAAAGAATCTCATAGATTGAGTTCTATCACACATGTATTGGATCACACAGATTTTTAAATGCTGATTTTTAGAAGTGAAAAACAAAATTATGTAGTCTATAATTTTGTAATTGAAATGCAAAATAATCACTGAGGTTAATAAAAATTGATAATTCTGTATCATTGTATCCGTGCAGTATGACCCAGAGTAATATAAACTGCTTCCTCTTTTCAGAATTTACAATATTTTTATTTGGATAGAATAGCTTAGCTTTAGAAATAAGCTACTGTGATTTTTACTTTTCTAACAAAAATGTTTCACTTTTGAAAATTTACATTTTCAGTTTTCATATATGTAATCTAATTTTGTCTTCAAATGATTATAAAAGGCATTAACAAAAGTTTTTTATGAAAGATAATCACTTAATGAAATCTTTGCCTCCATAACATAAGTAAACTATTAAAATATATTTTACATTATGAAGACACTCCTGGACAATTTTAATGACTAATCAAAATATTTGTTAATCTTTTAAATATTTGGGGAGAATTTATATTAATACAGAATTCTGGAATACAATATAAATCTTCATTTCCAAAAATAATCTTCTAACCTAAAATAAATACCACAGGTAAAAATATAGTATTGTAATGATTATTGGTAGTGGTGAAAAGAATATAGGGCAATATATATTTCAAATATACAAGAAAATATAGATGTTTATAAACAATTTTGAACATACTTAAATCGTAAGATGACTTTGAATAAATTTAAATGCACTATAGAAATATCAATTCTGTTTCACTATAGGAATCCTACTTAGAACTAGCTACAAAGCAAGCAGCATGCTGAAATTCCTTTGACAGTTTTGTAAAGATAGGGTAGAGAAAGGCAAATATTTCAACAACATTTACATGAATTATACATATGAGAATATTTTAAAGTCATGCTTCCATACTCAGCAAAAGGAAGTTTCAGCAAATATTTGTATAGAGCATGCAACTAGAATCATTTGATTACCCATTCAGTAATTGTCATAGTCACAAAACTAACAGCAAAATCACTCTTTTCTTCAAAACCTATAAGAAAGTGATAATTTATATGATGGAATGATCATCATTACCAAAATCTATAAGAACCACATCACTGTTGGATGACAACCACCATCATGATAACAACCAACATTATTTTTGCTTGTTGAAAAATGCATTTGGTATATTAGAAACTGTGCCATCATTAGTCTTCAAAAACAAATTGCCCTCACTAACACAAAAGGAATTATTTGCCTGCTAAAACAAATGATTCACATGGTGCTGGAAACAATAGAGAACAGGATTTCAGGGGTGATAAGGACCAAGGCATTTCAGTTCAGTCCTATTATGGGTGAAACCTGCATTCCATACTTGCCTGAGAATATGTCTCAGAAGACATGCTACTCACCATCTGCCAGCATATCGTCCCACCAGGACAACTAAAGTGGGTGATTCTTACCATCATTACTAGTGGTTAGGTCTACAGCTCATGTGCAAAATCCAAGAGTAAATCTACATGAGTAGCTAGTGAAGAAGATCAGTGATAAGATTACAGAGGTTCCTATTATTTGATCATCCCTATACATATGGCACTTTGGGCACAATTTTAAATTAGAAGATTTTGTCATGTGTAGACAGCTATGGTTTAATTTCTATAAAGAAGATAAAGAAAAAATTCCTTTGACATATATAAATGTTTGATTTATTATTTTAAGTCTTATTTGTTCTCTTTTATTAATGTGTATTATATTAAATGGATCAGTGATAAATTATGATGATAGAGTGGTATTTTGTCTAATATATACTCTGACGTAGTTATATTTCATATAATTTCAAGATGTTCTAAACAACACTTTCCTAAACTTTATCAGTTTCTAGGAGAGAATTCTTCTAATCTTTTTCCCCCCAGGTAATATTTTTCTGATTTATCCCTTTCACATTTCAAACTCTACCTTTGAATCTGCTGTCTTTGCTGCTATAACTTTCTATTTTTGAAAACCAAATATGCTCAGTTCAATAGCAACTTATTGAGAGCCAGCTTGGAGTTGTACATGTTGCTAACTGCTGGGAGCACAAATGTAATAAAGGAACTAATTTGTGGGGAAATATCAAGAGAAAAGTGCCAATAGTGCAGGTGATTAGTCTTTTACAAAAGAAAGGATAGTCCTTTATGTGAAACTGGAGATTAAAAAAATGTGTTTGAAAGTAGAGGGACACAGCATTGAGTTCATGTCTAATGTTCTCTCTTTTCCTCATTAATTTGTGGTAGCATTGGGTACAGAGAATGAAAGAATAGAGATTTTGAAGGACATTTTAGTAAAATGAGTTTTAGTTTGATTTATTCCTAAAATAGTTCAATTTTCACAATAAAAAACGTATGTTTGCTCAAAAGTATTTTAATTTTTAAATCAATATTCTCCTCTGAATATCTTAGAACAGTATACACTTTGAATTAAAAAAAAACGGATTTCCAGCCGGGCATGGTGGCGCATGCCTGTAGTCCCAGTACTTGGGAGACTGAGGCAGGAAGATTGCGAGTTCAAAGCCAGCCTCTAAATAAAATACAAAATAGGCTGGGGATGTGGCTCAGTGGTGGAGTGCCCCTGGGTTCAATCCCCAGTACCAAAACAAACAAACAAACAAACAAAAAAAAAAAAAACGAATTTCCTTAAAACGATCTATTTAAACCTCAACTTTGAAAGTTTTTTTTTTT
>JAJEJO010004199.1:133500-168871 GCA_020662805.1 Glaucomys volans
GCAGCGCTGTGTCCCCGGGGAAAGGGGTGGGCTTAGGTCCGAGGGCTCTGAAGCCGCAGCGCTGTGTCCCCGGGGAAAGGGGTTTGCTTAGGTCCGAGGGCTCCGAGGTCAAAAATCTTTTTTTTCTTTTCTTGAAGTGTTTTTCTTTAGTTTGTTCACCATTTCCTGGCATTTAAAATGGGGAATAGATTTACTTCTCTTTAGTCTTATCCATTTATTGTATTTTTATATTGCTCACTACTCAAACAGGAAGTTGCTCATCCTCCAAATATTTCTGAAAATTTTCCCAGTTTTTGATGAATTAATGTGTGCTATTATCATTACAAGAAGAGGAAAAGTGTAAGCTTCAATTTTAGAAAGGAAAATTCCAATTTTTATTTGCTTTAGCTAAGTGGAGAAGAGTTATTTTTAGGAGATATCTTTTTGCATTAATTCCTTGCCTGGCTTGAGGATTTTGTGATAATATATGTTATGCAAATTTTAATCTCAAACCTACAGTAGGGCAGTGCAGCAAAACTGGCAGAGACAAGTGTGGTTCTTCATGTCTCTTTCCATGCTGGTGGAATTTTTTTTCTGCTCCATCTTTTGACTCACTGTGTACCCTTTGTGGTCAGAACTTCATATGATGCTTTCATTCCAGTATTATTCTTTTGGTCCATAAATAACAATTAATATGCAATACTCCTGCTTGGATTAGTGAGTGGGAGTGTCAGCTTCTAAATACATATCTAGTTTGTATTTCCCTTCTCATGGTTAGCATTCTTCTGTTTGCTTGGTCCTCAGCTATGTCCTATGCTAATTTCTTGTTGGCCATATTTCAAGGGATTTCAATTTCCAAGAAGTTTGAAAGAGTTTGACTCAAATAAGAATGCATGTTGTAACTTGTGTAGAATCTTGACTCTTATAAAACATTGTTCTTTGCAATATTTTCCTGTACAATTTTCTGAGAAGTAAAATGGTTATTTTTCTCATCCATGTGCAACCATGATTACTATAACTCCATGCTAATTCAAGCATTCCCAAGTATAAATCAACTATGTTTTATAGTCTTTTATTGATTTTTGCTCTTGCAAATGTAAGATCATACATTTATTCTCTACTTTGTTTCTTTCCTAAAAATATATCCTAGAAAACTTTCCAACTAAATAGATATTGAATCCAACCTCTTACATACTTGAATATCATAGTATATGCCAAAATTATTTAACTGTTCCCCAATTCCTGAACATTTAGATTTAGTTTTTACCTTTATAGATAAACAAAAAATATTTTTCTTTTTGAACTGTTGTAGCAAATTAAGAGGAAAGTACAATGATGTCCCATATTCCCAGGAGTGTATATGATCCCTCTTTGTCAACTTTGATGCATATGTTACAATTGATGAATCTACATTGCTGCAGCCTAATCACTCCAAATCCACAATGTACATGAAGGTTCACTCTTGGCATTGTAATTCTATTGTTTTGAAAAAATCTACAATGACATGCATCCATCATGACAGTTTCACATGTGGTATTTTCACTGCCCTAAACATTCTCTGTGCTCTCAGAGGATAGTAACTATTCAACAAACCTTCTCAATCACAGCCCTTCTTGCTGTCACCATAATTTTACCTCTTCCAGAATGTCATGTCATTAGGAATAATAATGTAGGCATCCTTTTCAGATTAGATTCTTTTACTTATTTTAATATTTGTTTAAATTTCTGCTGTGATTTTTCATGACTTGATAGCTTACGGATTTTTAGTGCTAAGTCATATTCCACTGTCTAGTATCATCAGTTCAACTTTCAAAGTAGTTGTACCATTTTTTTCCTACCAGAATGTTACACTTTGCTTAACATTCTACTCAATATTTGGTGTGGGTAAAGTTCTAGAGGTGGCCATTATAATAGGTCCATAGTTGTATCTCAATATTGCTTCAATTTGCATTTTCCTGTTCACATATAATGTGGACCATCTCTTCATATTTTTATTTGTCATCTACAAACCTTCCTTAGTAAAATATTTTCAATGATCTTTGGTCCTTTATTAAATTAAGTTGTTTGCCTTTTTTTGTTGACTGACTTAAGAATTCGTTCAATATTTTGGATAATTATCCTTTGTCACATGTATCTTTTGCAAATACTTTCTCACAATCTGTGTCTTGTCTTTTATTGCTAGGGTCAAATTGGAAGTTTTCATTTTAATGAAGTTCACTTTATCAGTTATTTCTTTCAAGGACTGGTTCCTTGTGTATCTAAAATGTCATGATTCTGAATTCATCTAGGATTTTCTATGAAGTTATTCTGCAGGAGTTTAATAGTTTCATGTTTTATATTTAGGTCTGTGTTCCATTTTGAATTAATTCCTGGTGGAGGGATTGTTTCTAAGGCCTTTTTTTGCATGGGGATGTCCAGGTTTTCAGCACCATATGTTGAAAGTTTAGTTTTTCCCTACTGCATTGCCTTATCTCCTTTGTCAAAGATCAGTTGAGCACATTCATGTGGATTAATTTCTGGGCTCTCTATTCCTTTACATTGATCCCATTTTTCTGTTCTTCTGGCAATACCACAGGGTCTTGATTAGTGTAGTTCTATAGTAAGTCTTAAAGTCAAGTAGTATCAATCCTCTGGCTTTAGCTTCAAAATTGTGTTGGCTATTCTGAGACTTTTGCCTCTACATATAAACTTCAGAATCAATTTTTTGATATCTATAAAATTACTTTCTGGGGTTCTGATTGAGTTTATATTGACTATATAGACAAAATTGTCAAAAATTAACTTTTTTTTTTCTTTCGGTGTTTCTGGAGACTAAACCCAGTGCCTTGTGCATGCTAGTCCAAGTCTGCCACTAAGTGATACTCCACATTACAGCTAACATTTTGACAAAATAGGGTCTTATAAGGCAAGGTCAATTAATATCATTCCATCTAATGGAATGGAATTCCTTCTTTCATCAGAGTTTCTAGTTTTCATCATCAATTGTATATTGTGTTTATAATATATATATATACACGTATATATGTATATACATATTTAAAATTCTCTTCATTTCTTGTATAAAAGAGTGATAGATTTTCAAAATGTTTTTCTTATATTCTGGAAACTTGGTAGAATTGCTTATCAGTCTTAAGAGGCTTTTAAATGATTATTTTGGATTTTCCATATAGACAATGATGAATTTGTGAGCAGAAACAATTTTATTTCTTCCTTCCCCATCTATATATGTTTTGTTTCCTTTTTTTGATTTTGTCTTATTGCATTATCCAGTATCTAGTGCTTTCATTATGACACTGAAAAGGAGTTTTGAGAAGAGACATTCTTGTTTTTATCTATCATTATACCTATGATTTTCAAACTGTGGAACTTCTATATTCGTTGTTGAAAATTTCATCATGAATAAGTCTCCGGAGTTCACCCCCAATTTTTTTTGTGTGTGTGTATAATTTGATGCAATCATGTAAGTTTTGAATTTTGGATTATTGATATGATATATTACTTTAATTTACTTTCAAATGTTGATGCAAACCTTCATGCCAGGAATAAATTTCACTTGTGTGTGATACATAATTACTTAAATACATTGTTAAATTTTATATGTTGTGTGAACTAGAAATACTAGAAAAACTAAGAGAAATGTATGCCATGAATGCATCAAATGCTTTTAGATAATAGTCTATTTTATCATCTGATACCATAAAGTATACACTAAAAGAGCTAAAACTGATCAAAATTCATGTACACACACATGAACTACATGTGGCATCATTGACAGTCAAGAAAAATGTTAAGAAATGTAAAGATTCAGTATTAAATTATAACTTCACAAAATTAACAGTACATTCTGTACTATGGTAATAATTTTATTACCATCTCATACTGTTTTAATGTCGTCTTATTTTGGAAAATTAGTTATAATTGTTCATGTATCAATTTTCTTTCTTCCTTATTCTTTTCTTTCTGCTCATATAAAAGTAAGCATTGGTTATATTAATATATATTATAGAAGCACCAATGTATTGCTATGAAAATATGGGTTGTAATGAAATATTAAGGATGAATTCAGAAAATGTACTTTTGATACTATACTTTTGAAAATAACCTACAATAGCTGATTAGTAATATAAATAATTTTCTGAAAGATACATTTACATGTTTCTTCACTTTCCTATTTTTTTTTCTCAAAATAAATTTGTTGAAAAATAATGTTGAATCCAAGATGGGAGGTTTATTTTTCAAATCCTTTATACATATTTCTAAATTGTCATTCAAAATATTTGTGCCAATTTACACTTCCATCAGTTACTATATGACTGTGTCTTTTCTGACTCACAGCTCTGATTATTATCATGGCCAAATTGAACCAAAAAAACAAATGCAAATGTACTTAATGTCTATCAACACGTTGCTTACTTTGGAAGCAATGGAAATACGCAATGGGAAAGTGACTAAGTTGTAGAACAAAGAACACATAACAAATTATACAAATAAAATATATAAGAGTTCTGTTTCTAGTCTCTCAAGATGTTCATAAACTCTTGAGTTATATAAAGTCTCCAAACCATATGCCTAAATTTTATTTCATCTTGAATATATATTTTCTCATTTCTATATAAGTCTTCAGAGTTTTTTTCTTTATTTCAGTGTAGGGGATAGAACCCTAGGCTTTGCTGATGTTAGGCAAGTGCTCTACTATTGAGCTACACACCCAATTCTAAGTCTCCAATTTTAAATAGAAATTAAGTGGTTGTTCATAAGTGGTCAATAGTCAGATTATGGGTATCTTTGTCTATAAAACCTATATATCCCTGACCTATTTTCTTAGCAAAGCTAAGAAATTCCTAATTTTTTTAGCAAAGCTATATGATTTAGTATTTAATAAATATCAAAAACAGAGCCATATTTACAATGACACAATTGTAAAGTGACACAAATGTATCATGTAGCAAATTCATTGTCCTTGAAACATCCTGCCCTGGCATTCCAATAAAAATCTGAAATGTGTCATTTCAGAATTTAGGTGATTTCTGAAGCAAAGAGCAACCTGGAGGGTATACAGAAATCCAGACTCCACCAAATCACTGAAGTGAATTTTGGAACATTTGTGGAAGGCACTGCTGACCACTGGAACCAAAGTGGAAATAGGTCTAGTTTCTCCTGACACTGCCAACTCCAGTTAGTCTGAAGCACCAACCAGAGTGGGATTGAGGAGATTTTGACCAAGATACTAAAAGCACAGGAAGCCTGTAATGGAGATTTCTGATTAGGGCCTTGCTTGTCCAGATCTGTCAACTGTCCTTCTCACTCCTACATATGGAATTATGTTGCCATGCTCAGGCAAGACTCTCCCAGTACTTCCACACTCACAGAATAAGGAAGCGAGAAAACCTGATGAACCATTTAGGAAGTTCACATATATCATTGTTGCTAATTGAGATAGTTTTTCAAATTGCAATAATTTTGTGAATTATATTGAGTAAGCAATCTAGTAAATGGCATAGGGAAGCTATCCGGTGTTTATTAAGAAGTTATTATATGGAAGACACTGGGGTAAATACTATGTTTTCCAATAAGTAAATATTCTATATTCTATATTCTCTCTCTGCTTCTGCTTCTCTCTCCTTCCATCTCTCTCTCTCTCTCTCTCTCTCTCTCTCTCTCTCTCTCTCTCACACACACACACACACACACACCCCTACCTGTACCTAATTTCAGTATAGCCATAACTGGTTTCTTTATACAGATAAGGATACTCTGATTTTAGAGAACTCTCAAAGCTTCCATCTACTTTAAGCTTAAAGTTCACTTAGGTAGAAGTGAAAAACAATTCTCTCTCAGATCTGTCTTTCTCTATACCAGTGGTTCTCCAGATTGGAAGTCCCGTTGAAATAGATAAAGTTGAATCTCACTCCCAGGGATTCTGACAGTAAGTCTAGGATGAGGTTCCAAGTATGCATTTGTACAAAGTTACCCAATGCAACATACATTCCAGATGGATCATATTTTGAGAATCACTGTTCTATAACTGATACACTTTCTCCATGTCTACACCTCTCATCAATCTGCATGTTCTCCTTGGGGAAAATACTTTTGAAGGTCAGAATGCTTAAGTCAAGAGCAATTTGATAATGTATCTTTTATCCTGAATGGCATGATAATATACTCAGTGCGTTTGTAGTATTTGTGGAATATGATAATACTGGAAAAGGCATGAACATTGTAGGGCAGTGTAGGAGCAACAGTGAAGCTGTGACAATACAAGATTAAAAGTGTCTGATAAATAAGGAAGGTTTCACTAGGCTTAGTAGCAGAAGGTAAATGTCCTTTGGAAATCGCTGATTTATTTTAGATAGTGGAGTGCTTTCTTAATAAAAAATGGATATAGAATAATGGAACTCAAAGAAGAATGCTGGAAAGGTAAAGAATACATTATAGAAATAGTGAAATGATATTTATTGTAAGTACCTGACATTTGTAGTTAATATAGACAGGATGTCAGTACAATTTTCTAAATGAGAACTCAGATTTAACTTTTAATGCTCCTTCAAAGTAGAATCAAAGTGGGTGCAGTTAATATATTTCAGCATACAGTGAGATAAATACACATTCTTGAAGTCATAGATAAAACCCACTCTATAGTTTTGATTTTCATTCCCAGAGATCAATTTATCCCTTACTTTTTGTGATGTTTCCGCCTCACAAAGCATTGTGTTCAAGCACATCCCTAATCACAGTGAGAATGTTTGAATTCATATGTATAAAGCCAAAATTTTAAGCTTCCTCCATATGAAAGGAAATTTATAATAACAACATATTACAAAATTGATTAAAATGAACTTATTTTGAATTGACATAATGTTGTGTTGAATGAAGTCTCCTATTTTAATAATCGTCCTTCAAATTTATTAGTAAAAACAGGATAAGAACCAACAGATGTTATTAGTTTAAAATATTTTTAAAATACCATTTAATTTCAGAACTTCTAGAAATATAAAATTTAGCAAAGAGTTGTTGAAAATCTGATGAATTAATAAAATGTGGAGATTGCAGTAAAGATAAGGTAGGTTTTTTTTATAATTGGAGCAAAGTATTAGAGGATTTGGACTGTTAATTATGGACAGGGGATCTTGTTAGGGTATGACCGACCAGCCTGTGATTTTCAGTACAGAAAATTGACAAACCCAGGATAGCACTGTATAGGAGAAAGGTGGATAGTACAAGTTGGTACCAGTCCTACTTTGTATGTCTAGTTGTTAAATAAGTTTATTTTAATTACAAAATCAATGTATCAAGAGTGACATATTTAGCAGTCAAGTGTTGAAGACCAACTGTGCTTAATGCCTAGAAAAGTCATTGCTTTTGTGATGAGACACTAACCTGAACAAAAAGCAGAATAAAATGTGACAGCCAAGGTGAACTTGATATCTAAAAACAATGACCAAAACCACAGAACACATGTGATAAGTAACATGTGACAAATAACATTGAGATTGCTGCAGTGGGTAGGCAGGCTACATTATTAAGTGGAACGGTCAAGGTGAGGTTTCAGGGTTTTATTGAATTCAGGGACTGGAGCTGGGATAAGGGCTCTCACGTGGGGCTGGCTGGGGCTTAGGTGGTGGTGATTTACCTACCAGCCCTACAGTGATGGTGTGGATCAGCTTATCAGCTTGCTCAGATGTGGGAGAGAGGAAAAAGATGTGGGGTGAGGCTTGAAGCTGTCAGCACTCACACATCAAAATTGGAGTTGGATTATTTATTTTTATTCACTCTTGACATTTAATGACTGAAACAAGCCATATTTCATTTAATTGAATTTTAAGTTATTTGAATAAGTCATAAAAGTGCTCTATGAGGTCAATAGCCTGAAGCTGAGGTCAGGGCAAAGGACAGATAGCATATATAATGAATGATTGGGTCAGAAATGTGGGGGCTGATTCAAAGGAAATAAAATGCTAACCCCTACAGAGCACTTCTCCCTCCTCCAACCTGTTGCCAAGGTTACCTGCCTCCAGGGAACTGTTCCTCTCTCCAAGGAGTTGTTAACAAATGCTCCCTGGATGGCTCCCTTCCTGCTCCTACTCCTGGACAGCTCCTTTCCAGCTATGGCTACTCTACCTTTTGGTCACATAGGCAGGATGGGAGGAGGGGGCATGAGAACAAAGGAAATCTAAAATCTATAAAAGCAGCAGGACATCCCCCACTCCTTTGGGCACCAGCTTTGGATCCCCTCTTCTATGGAGGAGTCTTTGTCTCTGTTCTCTCCTTTAAATAAAACTTTGCTCTCGCCTCGGCATTTCTTGGGTGTTGAATCTTCAACATCAGGGGCACAGGGACACAAATCCTTATTTTCAACACTCATATAATCTCTGGTCTCAAATCCAGTAATGCAGGTAAAAATTCTATTGAGTCCCTTGTTAGAGTCCTGCCCCCCTTTTTTTTTTTTAACATGAAAATAACTTCATAGTCATGATTAAGAATGCCTGGAATTCCAAAGAAGACAAGAAGTACATTTGTGAGGACTCATATTGTGTCTTTAGTTTGTGTGTAAGATAATTGAGGCATCAATTGATGCTATGAGACACTGTGGACAAGCAATAGCCCCTACATGATATATTTTCCACCATATAATTCATTTCTCTGATCTTATTTTAAAAAAATAATTGACACAAATAATGAAATTGTTATATTTTTCAGAAGGGGGATGAGCCTTAAAATAGTAATTCTTAGAAATATTTAGCAAGTCAAGAGGCCTCTCAGTCATCATTGGGAGGTCTGTGACTGACTGAAGGACATGAACACTGCCACTGTACTCAAATTCAAGAACAAACCAATAATACTCAGGCAAAGTGCCTCCACAACAGCAAACACTGGACTCTGAAGAAATAAGATATGAATAACTGACTCAGAAAGAGATATGAGGAGCAGGAGTCAGACCTAAGGAAATGGGTTTTTGGTTTTGGAAGGATGAACAGTATTAAAGTGGGTAAATGAAAGATTGATTTCAGTAAGTGAGGAAGCAAAAAGAATTACGACACAGGCTCTGGTAAAGCCAACAGACTGGTGAAAATCAGGCATATTTGTGGTAAAGCCAACAGACTGGTGAAAATCAGGCATATTTGTTAGTATTATTTCTCATAGAAAACTACAATGCAATAAATTTGCATATCTATTTCAGAAGATAAGAATAAATGACAACATGATCTGTTAAAATAGCCAGAATTCTTGAAATTGTCAGATCAAAATACCAGTTTCTTAGTTTAAGGTTCTAATTTGATGTAATTCCTTCCCTGTGGGATTACATTCAGGGACCAATGCCAACTGCCCTGCACTTGAGGGACTGTATGGGTCCAACCTAAAAATCTGAAGGAAGAATGAGAAGTGATAACTGACTTAGCTGCTTAGCAGTTGTTTTTTTTAAAACCAGTGAAAAAAATTACAATGTCACTGGTAAATTTCATCTTAATTGTTACTGCCTACTGCTTTTCATTGTTTTATATTTCCAGCAAAGTATATTAAGTCTTTATTCTCTATCATCATATTATACTAACAGTTCAGGTAGTTTTTAGAATTAGTTTGCACAGAATCTGTGACACTTTGGTTAATAAAAGCCAAATTTTTTTAAGAAAATAAATTTTCATTGTTTTCAGCTAAAGCAGTCCAAATAAGCATAATTATTTTGAATGACCAATTTCTCATTACTGTGCAGTATTGATCTGTGGGCTGAAAATTAGGAATTTGTGTCCTATTTTGATTCAACCTATTTTCAGTAGGCTATCATTTTTAAGGAATTTTATAAACACAACTTGGGGAGGTTGGAAAGTTAAGTATCATCAAAAGTGGCTAGTGTAAAAAGAAATCTAAGCAACTAACAATTTGAGGATGAAAAGAACCAAACCATCACAAATAAAAAGAGAAACATGTTGCAAGTTATAACATATTATTTTAAGAAGTCGATGAGGTCTCAGAACTTACAATTCAATTGGAAATTATATTTTCTAATATTTTCACCTTGGCTTTGTCATTACCTAATCTTCTAACTAATTATTTTCTGCTATGATCTCTCCCTTTTTGTTAGTCTAAATAAAAGAAGCACATTTCATCTAATCGTCTTAATTCCTATAACTGATATTTTTAATCTAGGAAACACATTATTTATAGTTCTTTTAAATAACATTCTTTTAAGTTTGTTTGAACCAATGAATTGAAAGGAATTCAATAATCCTGCAGGTAAACTCAAATGAAATTCAAAAGAGAACAGATGTTGATTGTGTATCCACTATATGCTAGGTTCCCTGCTAGTTTTGTAGTTTCAAGGAAGAATGAAACTTTTATTCAATTTGTTTGCTCAGAGCTGACAATGAGAAATAGATGAGCAGAACAACAACAACAACAACAACAACAACAACAAAAAAAACAGTATGATGTGAAGAATATGGTTGATGGGTACACTGTATTTGGGGAAAGAAGTATATCAGTGGGATTTAATAGAGAGTTAGGTGGTTGAACATTTTTTTTTCCTAAAGATCATGGATTTGCCAGTCTGCCAAGAAAGGAAGCATATTCCAAGCAAATAACAAACTGTATGTCTAACACAACAGAAACAAAGCAACATGGTTTGTTCAGGAATACCAAACAATTTAGCATTGCCTTATTATCAGAAAATGCTGATTGCCTGATACAATGCAGGCCTTCCTTCACGGCTAGGAGAAGTGTATTTACCTGGGCCTCAATGTTCTCTTTATAAATAGCTAGTTTCTGAAAAGGGGAGTCCTGTACATGTCAGCTTCTTTGGCAGGCACAACACTGCACATTCAAAAACTTTTCTTTCCTCTAGGCTACACTGGAGAGCCACATTTTTAAGAGCTCTTAATGGTGCCACCAATTATCTGTGAAAGAGTCTTTGGCTACAGGAATGGCAGGGTAGTGGATATACAAAGGACTCCCCTTTTAAGAAACTTGCTACCTATAAAGAGAACATAAGAAGAGGCAGAAGTAAATATACTTCTCCTAGCTGGAGGAAGGACTAGCAGACACTGTGTTTTTGGAATACACAGTTTGTCCCAGTGGACACACAAGAAGACATCTGCCATCTCTCTTGTATCAGGATGTGTTAAGGGTCATATAATGTATAGCACCTCCAAGTCCAAACATAGTCTTTCCTTTCATCTTTCCCTTTTTCTGTTCCATCCTGTCAGAGCAATAAGTGTCACATATGGCAAGAGCTCAACTCTCTGAGTCACAAATTTTTGGAAAGCTGCCTAGCCAAAAATACAAAATTAGAATATATGTCAGAAAGAAACAAATACATTTTATTTTTTCACTGAGATTTCATGGTTTATTTTTACTATCAAGTACTAGAGTAACTTACCTGACTCATTCGTTTCCATTTTGCATGATGGTAGGCACTCAATAGGAACACAGTGTAGAATACTGATGTCACCATGGTTCCTATTACAAAGACATGTTGATAAGAAGGGCAAATTTTAGCCATATGGTCAATTTGGTAAGTTCTGAGATTTACCTTTTACAGTTCTCTAGCCGAGTTTTGTGTTTTGTCTTTGTTGTTGTTGTTACTTTGCTTAATTTGCTTGTTTTTGTATTTTTGTTTTTTCTCCTTCAGCCTAATGTCCATCTTCAGTCATTTGTAGTTCGGACGGTACCCTGACTGTACTATGTCCACATCTTTCCTTTGTAATCATTGCACTGAAATCCCTTCATTCCTTAAGACACTTGTGACCAATTGCATCTTTTTGTGTGTGGAGTCTCATCCTACACACCAAATATCCATGAGATAGGAGAAAGTTCCCTGCACTGAGGTGGACAGAAACACTTGGATAAGTCAGAAAGAACCCAAGTCATTACCACTTATGAAAATCAACAACCCTAAATGCAAAAACAAAAGAAAGGGAATAGGAAGATACTGTATAATATTTGTTTTGTACTAGGCACTACCTGAGAAATTATTTTGTCAATGAAATTATAAAAATCTTTGTAATTATACTGAAAGGTAGAAAATAGTATAATTCAGAGAAAGCATATAGGATGTAATAATATTAAATAACTTAGTAAGTCATAGGGATTTATGTTCATAAAAATATGTCTAAAGTAAGTAAATAGAAATCTAAATAGAAGACAAACATCCATTGGAGAAGGGAACAATTAAATTTCATATTATCTTACCTCAGAAATTATAATAACCTATATAGTTTTTATATAGTTTTTAGTCCTTTCTCACTGATGGACCACATTTATATGGACCACATTTATATATATATGTAAGTATATATATGTGTATATATAATGTTTATTTTATATGCATTTTCAGGTTTATTATGCTTTCATGGTATAGATAATTATGGATCTGAAATTTTATATCACCCAGCCTGTAATGAGACACCCAGCATGGGAAATCAACACATTCTGATTCCACATCCTATGCACATTCATTTCCCTTAATCTTAAACTGGATTAGTGAGATATTTTTATGAAATTCTGACATATTTGGGTTCCAGTCTTGTCTCTTCCTCAAAATTGTGTGATTTGAAAATAAATGACTCAAATCATGTGCACTATCATTTTGTCATCTCTAACACTCATTCCTACCTGCCTTTCTTTCTAATTTAAACCTAGATGGGAGGAACAGATAATGTCTCATATAATTTGCTTTTCCCTATATCATTTGCATTTACACTTCATTTTCTTAATCCAAGGTGAATATTCAGGTGGCAATTTGAGATAGGGTCAATGAAGGAACTATTTTGATACTAAACTTTGTTATGGAATCTCTCAAATCACATTCACTTCTAAAGTAAAAACAGCTCTGGTTGTAGAAAGAAACACATAAAAGAGTGTGTATTGAATATTATTTCAAAGGTTTTGAAAATTTGGAGTTTTTAAAATATAGCTATGATGTAAGAACTTATGACATGCTTAGCAGTGGGAAGATGTAGTTGCCACTACTGTTATAATTTATTAGCCTCCCATTTTGGATAAGGTTGATGGGTTAACATGGGAACAGGAGGAAATCTGCCAAGTCATTGCCCTGCACCTGGGGCTCAGCCTGTTGCTAATCTCCATAGAGCATGCATGCTAATAAATCTATACTGATTAATTAAGTGGTGCTCCCCATTGCTCTTCTTGTCAATGAGAAAAAAAAAATCACCTTGAAATTTCCAGTTCCCAGTCAAGCAGTTATCCATTTGTGCATAGATTTTTCTTTTAACATTACTTCAATAAACATTTATTGGGAACTTTGTATGTAATGGGCAAAATGTTGGTTGATAGGAATACAAAAATAAGTAACCCTCGAATACTGAATGTTTGCTTTAAAATGGAAAGAAGAACAAAGACAAGCACACCTACAGCACCTTGAGGAAAATGGTGATGGGATGGTGAAGGGATGCTTATGATATTCTTGAGGGAGTACCAAAGTAATTTTGCTATAACTTTGCCTAAATTAAGGGTAAATGTAGTAAGAAGATAAGGATCATACATAATATGCACAAAAATGGGACAATGAGAATTATACTTATGAGTTAGAGTTTAGTAATTTAGCACTTGCTACTGGAAATGTACATTTACGTGCAAATTCACATTAGTTCTTCTCTGTGTTCTATTGGGAGAGGAGCATTAGCAGTTCAGGAGGCTGCACATCTCATACCATTCAGATCAGTCATTGAAATTTAGGTCTGGTGAACAGCAATATCAAAGTATTGGGAAAGTTCTTATTTACTCACTCGCTCATTCATTCATTGTTCATTCCTTTATTTACAATTTGTTAGAATAAAATTGAGCATATCACAAGTGCTATAAAATTCATAACCATGACAAATCACATTTGGAATTGTTTTTGTGAATCTCTAGTATTCCCAATGAGAGCCATAAGGGGCAGGATAGAGTGAGAGAGAGGGAGAGAAAGAACTGACATTGATAGTGTTAGAACACAGCAAACACTAATACTTTGAGTTCCATTCCAAACTGAAATGATGCTTCTTCCAAGACTATATTTCTCTGCTGGAGAATGAGCTGGCAAAACCATTCCATCTCTGATCAGCACACCACCCACTTTGCACATTAAATCCATCCTTCAGCCAAGTCTGTTGCCTCTGCTGGAAGAACTCAGCCCAGCTTGTGGCTGGTTCACCCTGCGGAGAGCACATCTCTTCTGCTCAGAATGAACTCTGCTGTACTATTGCAGATCATAGCACCTAAATGTTTCTCTCAGCTAATGCTGTTACCAAGCTATGCTTTAATGGGGCTTTAACTCAAAGCCTTTTATCTGACAACCCTGTAGACAACAACAACAAAAATATTTCCAGTATACTTTAATAGTGTTATGTTTCCCACACTTCCAAGCTGTCTGTCCTGGAATACAGTTTTACCAGTTAGAGGACTTTCTTCTTGCTGATAGGAGCTAACTGGAAAGTGATTTTATCATATCAGTTAAAAGGAGGAAGGGGGTTCCTAGTGATTCCCTCATTTCTACCAACATTTAAATAATCTTCTGTAATACAATGCATGCTAGCAAAAAACTGGTGAGCAGTTTAGGGTCATTGTGTTGGGTTAATAGATGCAGGTCTAATGTGTCTCAAGTGGGTTGATATGGACTTCCGTCTCTCAAATCAGAGTTTATAAAGCAGTCAATCATTATTTTTTTTTCCTGAGCTTGAGTCTCTAGTGCACCCATGTCAGCCAGTCATTACTCCTGGGTGAGTATTTTGCATCTTCTCTGAGAGTTTTATTTTCCAGATTAGCACATGTTAATATTCATGTAAGAACTAGGATCCTTTTTTATTTCCTCTATTTAGGTTGCTTGATAGAAAAACTGTAAGGGAAGAAAAAATGGAAAGAACACATTCCTATTCAAGGGAATTGAAATAAACACCAATCCTCTTAACAATAAGGCAGAACTGAAATATGTTGGTTTCCCATAAGCAATGAAATTATACCTCCTGACTTGGTTCATCACAATCTTCATACAGATTCTTCAAGTTTGAGTATCAGCTACTCAGGAGGAGACTTTTTCTTTATTTTTGTTGTCCAATATATGGTCTATTCTAGAGATTGTTCCATGAGCTTATGAAAAGAATAGGTATTCTGCAGCTTTTAGATTAAATGTTCTGTTAATTAATGTTAAGTTCATGCATTTATAATATAGTTTAACTCAGGTGTTTCTTTGTTCATTTTTTTTTATCTAGATGATTTGTTCATTGATGGAAGTGAAACATTGAAGTCACTCACAATTGAACTAAATACTCTCTCTACCTTGATTTTCAGCTATTTTTTATTTTTACAGACTGCATTTTGATTTATTGTACACAAATGGAGTACAAATTTTGTTTCTATGGTTGTGCATGATGTAGATTCATACCATTCATGTACACAGGGTAATGATGTCTGTCTCATTCCACCATCTTTCATACCCCCCACTCCCTCCTCCTTCTTATTGCTGTCTATGCAATCTGAAGTTCCTCCATTCTTCTCTCCCCCACCCCCACCACATTTCTTCTCTTACCCCCTCCACTGCATTATGTATCATCATCTAATTATCAGGGAAAACATTCGACCTTTGATTTTTTGGGACTGGCTTATTGCAATTAGCAAGATATTCTCCAATTCCATTCATTTATCTGCAAATGCCATAATATTATTATTCTTTATGGCTGAATAATATTCCATTGTGTATATATACACCAAAGTTTCTTTATCCATTCATCTATTGAAGGGCATCTCTGTTGGTTCCACTATCTATCTATTGTAAATTGAACTGCTATAAACATTTACATGGCTGCTTTACCGTAGTATGCTAATTTTAAGTCCTTTGTGTATAAGCTGAGGAGTGGGATAACTGGGTCCAAAGGTGGGTCCATTCCAAGTTTTCTGAGGAATCTCCATACTGCTTTCGAGAGTGGCTGCACCAATATGCGACTCCACAGGAATGTAAAAGTGTGCCTTTTCCCCCAGAGTAACAGAAATGGCATAGCAATAATAACAGTACTGACACTAAAATAGACAGGCAGACCAACTGTACAGAATAGAAGACACAGAGTCAAACCCACATAAATACAATTACCACATTCTAGACAAAGGAGCCAAAAACATACAATGGAGAAAAGATAGCCTGTTCAACAAATGGTGCTGGGAAAACTGAATGTCCATATGTAGTAAAATAAAAGAAATCCTCTATTTATCACCCTGCACAAAACTCAGCTCAAAATGGATCAAGGACTTAAGAATTAGACCAGAGAACCTGCACTAAATAGAAGAAAAAGTAGGCCTGAATCTTCATCATGTTGGCCTAGGACCAGACTTCCTTAACAAGACTCCAAAGCACAAAAAATCAAATCAAGAATTGATAAATGGGATGCATTCAAACTAAAAAGCTTTTTATCAGCAAAGGAAACAATTAATAATGTGAAAAGAGAGCCTACAGAGTGGGAGAAAATCTTTTCCACATGCACTTCAGATAGAGCATAATCTCCAAAATTTATAAAGAACTTACAAAACTATACACCAAAAATACAAAGAATCCAGTTAATAAATGGGGCAAGGAACTGGACAGACACTTTACAGAAGATGTACAGGTGATTAACAAATACATGAGAAAATGTTCAACATTTCTAGTAATTAAAGAAATGCAAATTAAAACAACTCTAAGCTTTCCTCTTACTCCAGTTAGAATGGCTGTTATCAAGAACACAAGCAACAATGGATGTTGGTGTGGATGTGGGGAAAAAGGTCCACTTTTACATTGCTGGTGGAATTGCAGATTTGTGCAGTCACTCTGCTAAGCAGTGTGGAGAACACAAGCAATAATAGATATTGGGATATGAATAGGAAAAGAAGAACTCAAGCTGTCATTATGTGCTGATGACATGATTCTATATTTAGAGGATCCAAAAAACTCCACCAGAAAACTTCTAGAAGTAATAAATGAATTCAGCAATTCAGAACGTCAAATCACTATGCATAAGTCTAATGTGTTTCTAATCATAAGTGATGAATCCTCTGAAAGAAAAATTAGGAAAATCACTCCATTCACAATAACCTCAAAAATAAAAGTGGGAATTAATATAACAAAAGAGAAGAAAGACCTCTACAACGAAAGCTACAGAACACTAAAGAAAGAAATTGAAGGAAACCATACAAGACAGAAAGATCTCCCATGTTCTTGGAGAGGCAGAATCAATATTGTCAAAATGGCAATTCTACCAAAGGCACTATTCAGATTCATTGCAATTCCAATTAAAATCCCAATGATGTTCCTCATAGAAATAGAGAAAGAAATCATGAAATTCATCTGGAAGAATAAGAGACCTCAAATAGCCAAAGTAATCCTGAGCAGGAAGAGTGAAGCAGGAGGTATCAGAACAGAGCTATTTTTTTAATGAAACTGATTACTTTGGCACTAAGGACATAGTACATATATTGTTGTTATATCATCTTGTTTAATTGATTACCTCAATTATGATTCAGAGAACTTCTTTTTCTCTTTTTACAATTGTTGTCTTTAAATCCATTTTATCTAATAAAAAATTATCTATTCCTGCATGTTTTTGATTTCAGCTTAAGTGGAAATCTTTAACCATTTTTTCACTTTCAGTCAATGTGTTTAGATTGCTATAAAACAAGACTTTATTCTGTTCTTAATTTTATATTATAAGGACATCTGTTTGGCATAATTTAATAAATTATTTAAGAAATTTACTTAGAGGCCAACCTGTATTATTTTTATATAGATATTGGATATCATTTCACATGTATATCAACTAAAGTATATTGTCATTTTTACTTAAGTTTTCTAATAATTGGTACAGGAACATAAGAATACTTTCCAGGTAATGAAAATATGATGTTGCTGTGCACGTGAGTGGTAATAATGCACTTCAAAGTTCGTATGACAGATGATAGAGCATAAATTGGTCATTAGCTTATTTTAGTCTTACTTGCTTCTCTTACTTAAGCAATCATGGTCTGGATGTGAAATAATAAGATTTTAGTATTTCCACCTCAACATTCAGAGTCAAGTATAAAAAGCTTCATCTATAGCCTACATAGTCAAGTATGAAAAAGAAAACTGAAACTCAGCTTTTAGAAATCGAAAATTTATTGAGTAAACAGAGCCTCTTTTGCTCTACCCAAAGTATATGATATATTCCAGCGTGAGGACACACCAAACTCCTCAATTTGCAGTGATAAACATGCCAAATGTTGCCATTTGTCTCAAGTAATTTATATTAAAGTTAATGGGGACCAAACATCTGAAAACCAACATTTGTCATTTTATACAATGTCTGGCAAATTTTCATTACACTTAATCTTCATGCTGTTAGGTTATAGGATTTTTTTCTTTCCAATTTACTAGTCAGATAAATGAGAGAGGATTACCTCTACTGGAAATTTAACTGAGAATGATTTGGCTCACTGATATTACTGAATAACAGCTTGCAAGAAGCTAATGTTTTTCAGAAAACCATAGTAGAGAGAAATTATATCTCTAAATTCAGTATGAAATTAGTAAAAAAGGAATGCATCTCTGATTATGAATCTGTATCTGTATGCAACACATGTAAAGAAAAGAAAATAAGGAGCACATCAGTTTCAGAGTAGTTCTGCTCTATCTTCAGGTGTTTCTTATTTATGGCATTAGAACCTCAATTTTGAAATTAAATGGAAATCTGTAATGCATATTTTAACATGAACAGTGTCAGCATGATCATCAGCAAGGAATAATAATATATATTAGATTTTACCAGAAACAACACTTTCAGAATTGACTTGATTTTAGTTAAAACGTTCTGTAAGAGGACCATCATAATCAAAGTCAGTATACCTCAAAAAAGAGATTCTAAAGAATAGGATGACCATTTCTTTTTCTGTTTGTTTGTTTCCCCCAAATAAGTTAAATGCCAGACCTTTATATGCCTTGCAGGGTCAGGACTAATTTCTAAAGCACAGATTATATAATGCTTTTTCTTAGCAACAGCTGCAAAGCTGAATCTTGAGATTTCATACCGGATTAAGGGATTAGAAGGTAGATCTGATGGACTTCTTTTTTTAAACCATTATTAAACTGTGAAGGGTTAAGTTGACCTCTACAAGTCTGTATTCTACTTATCAGAGTTGCTATTGAGTCTTTCATATGAGGTTTAGTTGTAATTTCACCATTCCTTTGGACACTATTTTCTGCATAATTATAAGCTAAATGTCATTTAAACCCACATTCAATGGCCTGTAGAATTATGACAGCATTCAAAGATGGTGCTTATTCTCAGTAGGCTCATACTCTCCAAGTCTTTTCTTTAGTTCTATGTTTCTCTACAGTTGTTCCTAACTCATTAACTCTTCCTTATTTTCCATACCAACCCAATCAGCAGTTCCAATCCTCACACCACTACCACCAACAACCATGTTACTGACACAGAACATGTGAATTTAAGGGCATGTTCTGAGGGCTGGGTCCCCAAAACGGGTGCACTTCAATTTCCATCCTTTGTTTTTGTTTTCTTTCACTTCATCGTACTACAATTGTTCCTTAAATGTCCTTAAGGTTCTTCTGCAGCTTTAGTACTTTGTATTACCAATTCTAAAAAAGGAGAAAAAGGATAATAAAGTAACTTTCTAATACTTATTTAAAAAATCATTTTCCATGCCTTCACAAGGCACTTTTTTGATAACTATTAAGGTGGCAATCTTCCTTGGGCTGTTTGCAAGTTGATCCATCATAAATGGGTTTTCTCTTCTTAAATTAATCACAGAAAACTCACAAAAATCAATGACTTCATACAAATTGGGACAAAAATGTAAAATTCATGTTTTAATTGCCTATATTCTTCAAGTCTATGCTGGTATTATGAAAAATGAAATATTAAATTTTTTAAAACTCTGATGCTTTGAAAAGACTCTAGCTTCCATAAATATATTTAGTATAAATTTAGATTACTTACTATGTGCCAGGTATGATTTCAACCCAGGAATAAGGGAAACAAAAAACAAAAAACAAAAAGCTATATATAATGTCTCATGAGGGTAAATACAAGGGAGAAAGATAACACTTAAAGAGACTTTGGAAAGTATGAAATAAGTGATAGACTTTTAAATATGGTAATCACAAAAAAGTTTTTGCTGATGCTAGATGAAGAAAAAAATATCTGTTTATACCACATACCTAACACTAAGAAGAAGAAATCAATTTCTTGTAGAAGTAAGGGTAGATTGTAGATGAAAATTTCACTACCTGATGCTGGTAAATAGGAATGACTGAAAGTTAAGGATGAAGTATAAAAACTAAGAAAAATCCTTTAACATCCCCAATACCATTCTAAACCCAAAATAATAACTTACAACTGATAGAGGAATTTAAATGTGGAGCCCAAAGTTAATAATATCAGCAAGAAAACCTGTCTGAATTACTTATTAGATTCACCCATTCATGAATGATGCAAATGTTCTTATTTTTAGACAAAAATGCTTTTGGACTTCAATATCTACTATTCCTTCTACAATGTTGACATTAATTTAAAAATGTCCCGTATAACAAGCAACAAAACACAAGAAGTCGGTTGAACAAGATCCAGAAGTCCAAACTTTGGAACTATCAAAAAGAAACTTGAAATATACATTAGCTTTTCATCAGTGTGACTAAAATATCTGACCACAACAACTTGGAGGAGGAAAGTTTATTTTGGTCTCAGAGTTTCAGGTATCTAGTCCATGGTTGTCCAGCTCCAATGCTCTTGACCCAAGATGAGGCAGAACATCATGGCAGAAGGACTTGATAGAAAGCTGCTTAACTCACTGTAGCCAGAAAGTACAATGAGAACCATAGAGGAGCCAGGGACGAGATACAGTTGAATGGTACACCACAAGCGACCTACTTCCTTCAAACATGCTGTACTGGTATACAGTTACCACCCAGTAGTCACTTCAAATTATTAATCCATCAAATGGATTAATCCACTGAGATTAAGCTCTCATACTCTAACAATTTAAACTCTGTATGTTCCTGCATTGCCTAACATGAGTATTTTGGGGGACATTAAATGTATGAAATATAACAAATATATATGACTGTGCATGTAGAAAGTTAATGGAAAAGTAGACAGCATTTATGGTCACTCAAGAATTTTGTTAGAAAGTATGAAACTAAAAGACAGAGCCAAATTAAAATTGTAGAAACAAAAAATAAAAGAGTTAAAAAATCACCATGTGAAGTGGCATACACCTATAATTCCAGCTATTCCTGAAGCTGAGGAATGATGATCAAACATTTGAAGGCAGGCTAGGCAACTTAGTGAAATGTTGTCTCAAAGTAAAATTATAAAGGGCAGGAGATATAGCTCAGTGGTAGAATGCATACCCAGCATGTGCAATGCCCTGGGTCCAATCTCCAGAACTGCAAAATAAAATAAAATATAATAAAGAAAAATAAAATAAAATTTAAAAGATGAAAAATCCCATCAATGAGTTCAGCAGCAGACTTAACAAAGATATGGAAAGGATGGGTAGACTTAAAGATGAGCCAATAGAAATTGCTAGAAACAAACATACAGAGAGAAAAAGAAAAGATTTGTAGAAAAGAAGTAAGCACACACTCTCACAAGACCAAAAATAGAGCTTCCAACACTGAGGGAATTTCACAGTCTATCTAGCAAACATGTCTTAGAGTCCAAGAAGGAGAAAAGTAAATGACAGACGTACTAGAACAGAGAATGTGGAATGTTTTTCAAAACTACTGACAGATATCAAACTACAGATTTAAAAAGTTAGGTATAATGGAAGCAAGATAAATATCCCTCAAAATATGCTTAGACATATTAAATCCAAACTGTGGAAAACCAAAAAAATAAAAAAAACCAAAAAACCAAAAATAAAGAGAAACATTTTAAAGAAAAAAGAAAAATTAAAACAAAACAAAACAAAATACCTGTACTTACCAGGGAGCAAATGTTAAGAATTATACTGTATTATGTTTGGAAAGTATATAGGACATAAGATAATGATATATGGCATCTTTGAAGTACTGGAAACAGGGAAAAACTATCAGCGTAGAATCCTATATTCAGCAAAAATATCTTTTTAAAATGAAAGCCAAATGAGACATTATCTATCAATCAAATTCTGGAAGAATTCATAACCTTCATTCTTGCACCATATAAACTGTTAACAAATTCTTGAGGGAGAAAAACGATACTAGATATGATTCTACACACACACAAAAAAATGAAGAACTCTGAAAATGATAAAAAGACAATCATTTCCTATTTATAATTGCCTTCAATTATAGTTGGCCAAGTAAAATTAAAATAGTACCAATATTTTATATGGAGCTGATAATATACCTAAACACAAAATATATGACAAAAATATCATGATATTTAGAGAGAAAAATGAGAAAAACTTGATTCTAAGAGAAAATGTGCTTAATTATATTTCCCTGTCCTATTTTTTGAAATTCACTTAATTTTGTAGGAAAAAAAGTGTCTCCATTAGAAAGAACAGGCCCTAATGAAGGGAATTAATACCCCTTAGGCCATAGTAAGCTTGTGCTTAAAAGGTTTATTCTTTTCAGATGTGAATTATATATCTCTTCATGGCTGCCTGTCTTTTATGATTCAATGGCTCACACTATTTTAACCTATGGGAGTCTCCAAAACCACCAGGGTAGATGAAAGTTTGGGGTGTTATGCAGAGGTTTTGTCTTCCCTTTATCCCTCACGGGAACATATCACCTTCATTGATTAGAACCAGTCACCTCTACTATCACTGCTCAAATGTATGAGATCTGGTAAATATAAAAATCTGTGTTCCTGGGAGGAGGCCAAAAACCAGAGTGCTGGTAATTTTTGCCATAGAGATAATACTGGATGCACTGGCAATTAACATGTGCTTAGGGTCTCAGTCCATGAAATATGACACATACCTTTGTAGGAAGCCACATGTAATGATTTAATTTTTTGTTCTCTTTTGTAAGACTGTTTAGCTATGTAGCCTCATATTTCATTTAATGGCAGCATTATACATAAATACAATATCTAGGAAGTATATCTCATATTCCATATCATAATGTATCATGAAAATTATCATTTTGTAAATTTTAGTAATTAATGTTTAAAATGCTACTATAAAATTTCAGATTGTTAGATTGTAATATAATATAATTTTAGAGAACAATATATGAGTGCCTATTACATTAGTGTCTATTCTGTGAATATTCTGTGAATATTCATGTCCTTATATCAAAACTCATAAGGGTGATTAGAAATTTTGTTTTTACTTGTCTTCCAAATGCCTTAGTCAGAGGATGTAGTCACTCATCTAGAATGGTCATAGTGGATGGTTATTCTTGTTTTCAGAATATAAAACAAGAAAATCAGATCTAATATGATTGCTTAAATTTATTCACCTTTAACAGTAAAGTGTACCCACTTTCCCTTCCGCATTTTTCTTATTTCAGCATCACTAAAGAAAATCTTTTCCATTTGAAAAGATTGAATTATAGCATATTTTTCCAAACATTCCTGTTAAGTGTTGGACTGAGCTTACTTTCCATATCAAACTATTGGAATATGCTAAGTAGTCTCCACCATAAAGAACCTAGAGAATTAACTTTGAAATGTCTGCAATATTATTGCACTCCCTGTACCTCAGTTCAGCTTGTTTAACTTTTGTTTAGTAGTAAATTGGAGATATTGATGGCATAAATTGACCATATACATTTCTTACAGGAGTGTCCTTAGATATACAAATTCTAAGATAAACACAGATGCACAAAAACTATCAGTGCGACATCAAGGATAGGAAACACACAGGAAGGCATATATTTGCTTTAAGAACAAACTCAAGAAATAGACCCAGAATACTATGAATAAATACATAAAACATATCTCTTTAAAAAGATAGAGAACAAAAATCATCTGGATTTTTCTTTCTTAATTTTATGTGCAATTACACTTACTCTTAAATTTGTTACTAATCTTATTTGTTTGGTTTTCTGATACAGAAGGTTGAACCAAGGGCCTTGTGCATGCCAAGCAAGTGTTCTACCACAAGCTTTTATCCCTAGCACCTTAATACTCACTTTTGAAGGAGAGCATAATTGGGAGGATTAGTTCCACAGATTGATTAAATTTTACCCATTTCTGTTAAAAATAAAGTACTCATAAGTTATAATTTCATTCTCATGGAAAAACCAGTTAACATTAGCTAATATTTGTTAGCTTTTATGGTGTACATACCCCACTGAATTCTATAGACCTGAAAAGTCTCAATCAACTTCATTTTTGTCTCCTATAGCATCTAGCACAATGCTCACATGGGAGTGTCTCAACAGATACTTACTGAAATGATTAATAAAAATATGTGAATGCAATTAAATAGTACACAATACTTTTCTCTCATTAAAACTCTTAAGCCAATCCAAACATTCTAAAAGATTTGTGATTCCCTTTATCACAGTTTACAGTGAAATTCCCAGGTCTTTAAATGAAACTTGGAACATAGTGACAGGGCCTTAATTTAAAGATCATTTCCCCTGAGATTTTTATTTGCCACTGTGTGGACACCTGGCAGAAGAAGTAATTTTTTTGAATTTGTAATAACAGGATAAAAGTCAGAAATCATTTTAATGGCAAAAATGTGTTTATAGTTAGGAAAATTATCCTTTATTAAGCATACCATAATTTACAGTAATTGAACAATTTAGTATATCTTTGCTGGTATATATTTCTTACTAATCTTGTAGTTATATTTTTAAGTGTCAGAGAAACCCTTTTTCAGGCATGTTTAAAACGTTATCTCCTTTGATGTGACCAAATTTGGTAAAAATTATATTAAGCTTCATAAAAATATAATAAAAGGAATTATTAAAATTTCTGATGGTCATCTTTGGTATGTGAAAGCATTCATTGCTTTAAGTCTTATTACCAACACTCACTTCCACTGCTGAGTTCATGGGTGAAATAAGTTTCTCATACTGAAAGACTGTTGTTGATAATAATATGAGATGTGTAATGGAAAATCACGTCAGAGTCAGTGCGAGTTAATTGGCATGTGCATTGAATGGAAAATATAAAAACTATTATGTTCCTCACTATGGAAATTTAAATATCCCTTAAAATACCTGTTCATTTCTTTTGATTGCTGGGGATGAAGGGGGCTATCTCATGGTTTGATTTTTACCAGTGAGAGAGATGCTAAAATGATTCAAGACACATGATTAGTAAATTACAAAGTTTAAAATGAAGCAAATATCTTCTCAATACCTAGATTCAGGATGACTTTCTCTCTTGATAAAAATTTTTGTTGGACTAAGTATTGTATTTACCAGGAGAATATAGGATACTCACTTAAATTTGAATTTATCTCTAAAAGTAATTTCTAAAGTATGAATATGTCTGAAAATCACATGCAACACACTGACAATAAAACAGTCTCTGTATATCTGGAGTGAGGATTTAACTGAACATTCTCTTCATCCTCTGTTGTGCTGGTTTCAGTCAAGCCTTGTAGCCCTAATTGGGAGGACATACCTAAAGACTCATTATTAATAAGCTCAGGAAGGGCCACTACTAGATGCAAAATTAAACCAAAGAGTGATAGAGAATTACCACAGGTCTTACACTCACACACACACACATTCAATTGTAGTTAGAATCAATAAAATAAACAAGCGTACTAAGACACCACCAGCAAACAATGATTCACAAAATCAACATTCCACATTTATTTTATTGATTTCCACTTTTCTTCAAATAATATCAGTGATTTTTATGCTTCTGCTCATAATAAGTTTCTTATGTTTGGCAAAAGACACATCACACTCAGCGCATGGTCCTGTGGTGCTCGGGACACTTAAAACTAAGAGACAGACATAGATGTAGTCTCCCTGTTGTACTGGATTCAATGCCAGCAGTGGAATGACAGGTACAGTTTTAGACTAAGCCTTTGTGGACACAAGACAGGAGCCCAGACTTTGAAACCAGATGTCATAGGTTCAACTTTTAACTCTGCCAATTACTTATTGTTATTTTGGGGAAGTTATTCTGCCTCTAGAGATCTTCATTTGTCCGCTGTTATACTAGTCTATTAAAACTTTTGTGAAGTACAATGACTTTTTTTTTTATTTTTACAGACTGCATTTTGACTCATTGTCCATAAATGGGGTTCAATTTTTTGTTTCTGTGTTTGTGCACGATGTAGATTCATACTATTCGTGCAATTATACATGTACATAGGGTATCTCATTCCACCATCTTTCATACCACTGCTCCCTCCTCCCTCTCATTTCCCTCTATGTAATCTAAAGTTACTCCATTCTTCTCTTACCCCCACCCTCCCAGCCCTATTATGGCTCATCATCTAATTATCAGGGAAAACATTCGACCTTTGGTTTTTTGGTATTGGCTAATTTCACTTAGCATGATACTCTCCAATTCCATCCATTTATCTGCAAATGCCATAATATGATTCTTCTTTATGGCTGAGTAACATTCCATTGTGTATATATACCACAGTTTATTTATCCATTCATCTGTTGAAGGGCATCTAGGTTGGTTCCACAATCTAGCTATTGTGAATTGAGCAACTATAAACATTGATATGGCTGCTTTACTATAGTATGCTAATTTTAAGTCCTTTGGGTATAAGCGGAGTGAGATAACTGGGTCCAAAGGTGGGTCCATTCCAAGTTTTCTGAGGAATCTCCATACTGCTTTCCAGAGTGGCTGCACTAATTTGCAACTCCACCAGCAATATAATAGTGTGCCTTTTTCTCCATATCTATGCCAACATCTGTAATTGTTTGTGTTCTTGATAATAGCCATTGTAATTGAAGTAAGAGGAAATCTTAGAGCTGTTTCAGTTTACATTTCCCTAATTACTAGAGATGTTGAACATGTTTTCATATATTTATTAATCACCTGTATACCTTCTTCTGTAAAGTGTCTGTCTAGTTCTTTGACCCATTCATTGACTGGGTTCTTTGCATTTTGCTCTAAAGTTTTGTATGTTTTCTATGTATTTTGGAGATCAGTGATCTATTCTGAAGTGCATGTGGAAAAGATTTTCTCCCACTCTGTAGGCTCTCTTTTCACTTTATTAATTGTTTCCTTTGCTGAGAAAAGCTTTTTAGTTTGAGTCCATCCCATTTATTGATTCTTGCTTTGATTTTTGTGCTTTGGAAGTTTTGTTAAGAAAGTCTGGTCCTAAGCCAACATGATGAAGATTCAGGCCTACTTTTTATTCTATTTGGTGCATGGTCTCTGGTCTAATTCCTAAGTCCTTGATGTATTTTGAGTTAAGTTTTGTGCAGGGTGAGAAATAGAGGTTTAATTTCATTTTTCTGCATATAGATTTCCAATTTTCCCAGCACCATTTGTTGAACAGGCTAACTTTTCTCTATTGTATAATTTTGGCTCCTTTGTCTAGTTGAATCCTCTGAAAGATAAATTAGGAAAATCTCTCCATTCACAATAACCTCAAAAAAAAAAAAAAAAAAACCTTGGGAATCAATCTAACAAAAGAGGTGAAAGACCTCTACAATTAAAACTACAGAACACTAAAGAAAGAAATTTACAAAAACCTTAGAACATGGAAAGATCTCCCTTGTTCTTGGATAGGCAGAATTAATATTGTCAAAATGGCAGTTCTACCAAAGGCACAATACAGATTCAATGCAGTTCCAATCAAAACCCCAATTATGTTCCTCATAGAAATAGAGAAAGAAATCATGAACTTCACCTGAAAGAATAAGAGACCTCAAATAGTCAAAGCAATCCTGAGCAGAAAGATTAAAGCAGGAGGTATCGCAATACCAGACCTTAAACTATCCTGCAGAGCAATAGTAAGAAAAACGGCATGTTTTGGGCACAGTGGTGCAGACCAGTGGTGCAGAATAGAGGACACAGAGACAAATCCACAAAAAAACAGTTACCTCATATCACACAATGACTTTTGCATGCAAAATTTGTACTATTTTTCAGAGCACATGGTAAGTAGCACGTATTTATTTGTTCTATTTTTGGTATTGACTGTATGCTCATTTTATCCATTTGATTGATCCTCAAAAAATCTTGTTTTTATCTACATAATAAGATTTAAAACATATATTAGGAAGAATTGTTATATTTAGTCTTTCAATATCAACATCATTAGAAATTAATTTTTTACTGAAAATAGCTGATTGAAGGAAGAACTGATAGCCTAAAAGGAATTTAAATTTAGGACATTTTACCCTTTTGTCTCTTTACTAACTCCACTCTCATTTGTGTTTATAAGGGTGTATCATTCATAAATATAATTAGCTTAAAATATTTACAAATACTTTATCCATGCAAGTGCTCTGCAGCTGTGCTCATTATATCCCTCACTTTCCTCCAGACAAGTAGAATGTTTTTATAACATGCAAGTAATCTTTGAATTCATACCCATGAGTAATTTAAGGTGTTTTCTCTATAGTGAACAAAATGAATAACAATTAATATTATAATGAAAATACTATCATAACAGAACTAATTGCAGCTTATCCTTCAGAAAATATAGTTTTAGTTAATCAATAGTAATAGATAGGAAGGAAAATATGAATTAGATTGGGGTCATTCAAACACCTTTTGTAATTTGCAACAAAAAGTATTTCCAGATTGCCACTTAAGAATCAAAAGAGAAAGGAATGATGTAAGTAGCACATGAATGAAACCAAATAACTCCAAACTAGCATGCTATTTCATGCTATTCTGGATACTTATCATTTCACACAAAGATTTCTATATGACTGCACTACCTGGTCTTGTCTGATACATTTTCCCTCCAATTCAACCTATTCCCGCTTAAAGGCAGAAGCACATGAATTCTGATACAGGTATTCCTGCTGTGTTAGGACACAATTATCCCTTGCTTTGCATATGTTGGATATTCTTAGATTTCAATCTACATACTTTCATTAAATAACACCAGTTCTACATTGACTTGGTTTAAATTTAAGAAACCACAGTATACTAGCTCTAAGGAATTGCATAAGGACGAGTTGACTGTTCACTCTTCAGTGCACTAGGCACTGTGTAAATCATAAATTCTGATCAGGGACTGCATGTGTCTCATCTTCCAAAGATGTCAATGCTTGGCTGCTGCTCATTGCTGTTCAGTTCTCACATGGACAAAGCTTGTAGTTGTGTTACGCTCTTGTTTCCCATTGATAAACCTCCACAAAATTTTACAAAAAAACAAAAACAAAAAACAACAAAAAAACAGATGATCAAATGGTGTAATGTCCTAACAAAGATGAAAGTGAAGAAAGAAAACAGTTTACCTTCTAGAAGTGAAATTGGACATAAATATAAATAAAATTACAGTAGAAATAGCCAATGTGGACTAGCAATATTGACTTTGTCTCCATTTGGAGATACTAGATGTGCAACCACAAGGACCTGAGGAAGGCGAACTTACCCGTAGGAATGTAGAAAGTGGCCTTCCTTCTTAGAGGAAACTGTGCCAGCACAGAATTACATTAAAGGAATGCTTCGAGATTTTCATGACACTGAAAGCTCAAAGAACAAAATGTTGGAAGCTATCCAAATTTAAAAGGATCATGGCAATTTTCCCGGCCATAGGGTTGATGGTTATTCCATTTAAGTTATGTGGCAACAAGAAAACAAACACTGTTCACACTACTTTTAACTTTTTTTTTTAAACTAAAAACTAAATATTTAAAAATATTTTTTAAACTAGAAACTAAATATTTTAATTTTCAATGAACCAGAATAGAGTAGCATTTATCTCACCTTGAATAAAGCATCATGTACCAAGTAAAGGTTAGTTGCACTATTTTTAATTTTCATTTTCATATATACTGCCATCAACAGTAAACACTTTATTTTGGTGAAAGTTACTCATGGCCACAGTTCAGTTTTAGCTTTCCTCATTGATTATTGCGATTACTGTACAAGGTTTAAGCATGCATACTACCAAGTAATGAGAGGGCTTCCTTCACAAGGATACCACAAATTTCATGGCATGCCGTATTTTGAGGAAAAACGTGTCTGGGTAGCACCGCTCACGTATATGATACTTCTAACCTGAGGTCATAGGCAAAAGGCATCAATATTGGTAAAATTAATTAAATATTTTTAATACATATATACCATGGAAAACTGAAGAATAACCAATTGAAACAAGAGCCCAAGGTTTAACTGAACCTATGAGAAAAATGTGGAATAAAGAGCATTATTTTCTATTCAGCTCTTCTAGTGTTCTTTGCTTTCAACAATTGTTTCTTGATGATCCCAAACATAAACGGTCTGGCAGATGTAGTTTATGAACCAAAATAACTAACACCAAAACATTCTCCTTTACCAATTGCATATGAAGTGGTTTATAATATAGAACAGTAGATATTTTCTGGAGAACTAAAGCAATGTGTTTTTTTGTACACGTGTATGTCTGTGAGTGTGAAAAGGTACATTCAATAATATTAAAATTTTCTTGATTATTCTATATCCTTTAGTTTTATGTATTTAAAAATATGTATGATAAAAAAATGAAGTATTATAATGATAATTTTTATATGGGACTCATTTAGTGATTATAGACTTAGGCCATAGATTATTTTTATCATGTATACTATTTATAGAAAATTAAAGAATATGCAATATTTAAGAATAAGTATTTATAAGGGCTGGAGATTTAGCTCAGTGGCAGAGTATTTGCCTTCAATGAATAAGGCCTGGGTTCATGGCACTGGGTTCCATCACAAGAACCAACTGAGTACATACTTATATACATATACACAAACGCACACACATACACTGTAAAATAATCTGGCTAGAATGTTTTTAAAATTTCTTCATCTTCAGAATTTAATTCCTAATTATATTTGACTTCAAGCAATTTATGTTCATGTTTTCCACAAAATATAATCTTCTGTTTTATCAAAAGCACTGGTGTTGTGACATTGTTTTAGAGAATCTCTCGGAGAGATTCTCTAAAAAAGCTGCACTTACTACTGTGGGGTTAGCCTGCCTTAGAAGGTTGCTTGGAAAAAGCTGAGTGGCAATTCTAACTTGCCTTCCTCCCCAGCTACTGTGCCATTTGGTCCTTGGGATTAAAGTTTGCTCTATTCTTTTCCTTGAGAATTTTTCCAAGGCATTACTCTTTGTGTTTCGCTTTTCATAGAATATATATGTTCTTATTTTTCATTATTACTGCATTTAATCTAAACACATTTTTTCTTTTGAGAGCTCGAATATTTTAGTTGGGAAAAAAAATACCACTAAATCAGGATTTGGGACATTTAGCTAGCTTGAACTTCAGTGAAACCTCTACCATGGTTTCAGAAGCTCAGTTTTGAGAGAAATGTATGTATTCTTCTGTTGTGAAATTTCCTTTGATTTTATTATATTTGAGATAAAAATACCTGGTGATGTATTGTTTTAGAACATTATTAAGTGAGTAATAAAATAAAATTCTGCATTTTCATTCAGATACATTAAATGTAAAATTATGAAACAATTTATTTGATAAATACTTTAAAATAAGCAAGTTTATACTCTTATGCTACACCTAATCTAGATTATTAGTGTGAATGTATGTAGGTGGAAAATTCATTTGGGGATGAATGTCACACAATCCTTACTTCCAGTTGGAATTTCACAATAACCTAACCCCTACTGAAGACCACTGGATGCCATTGTTATGGTCTTTAAAGAAGTATAAAGCAGTCAAAGTCAAAGAAAGTGGCAACACAGCCTGGGAGGCTCTAATATTATTAACACTGCAGCAATCTTTCAGAAGAGGTCAACACAATGGAACTAATGTTCATGAGCTAATAACTACGAAAGCAGGTATTGTACAACTAGTATGGCTTTCTGAATTTAGAAAAATAATTATTCTGAGAAAATTTCTGAACTGCTGAATTATAAGAGATTTGCTAGTGGTTTAAAATATCTTACCTATTGCTAAAAATTATGATACAACAGCATAATAACAGAATAAGAGAAAAATATGCGTGGGAGAGAAATCTGCATAATAACAAAATATCTATTGGAGGAAAAATTAAAATATAGAAAACTCAGTAGAGCAGCACCATTCAAAATTCTATTAAACATTAAATAAAGTTGAAATGCATTGTACTAATATAATTTATTTTATGTAACATATCCAAACTATTATCGTTTTCACCTGGAGCTATTAGTTTATATTATTACTAAAGTGTTTTATATATGTTTACCAGGTCTTTGTAAAATGATACACAAAATATAACTCAATTCAGACTGGCGGAATTTCAAGCCCTTCAGAGCAGTGTGTGCTGTGTGGTTGTCATCTTGGATGGGTTTAGGCATGTACTCTTTCCCTGCTGTAAATAAATAAATACAGAGACAACCTACAATTGGCTGTGCATCAGAAAAGAACCAAACTACTTTCCTACTTTTGTAATTCCTATCTATATGTCCCTATATGTTGCAGTTTTCTTTAGCATTTGACCACACCTCAGTTTCAGTATGCATTCAGACAAAGTATTTATCTTCTCCTACATTGTGGAAGCCATAATATTCTTTTAAAATTTCTGACCAGCCTTCATTTACCTTGACACATTTCTTTTACAGTGGTCAACCATATAATACTTAATTTTATGAAATCTACAGTAATAAAATAAATTAAGTAAAAATAATAAATTTAAAGTTCCTCATATCTATCAGCAGGCTATGATGGATTGGAAATGTATCATGTTTAGGCACAAATATTTAAACAAATAGACATATATGACATTTACATGACCTTTAATGAGTAGTTTAGCTTTTATCCTTATCTCAGTTTTCTAAAACATATGAATTATATACATAGTTATATTAAATAATTTGTCTAAAGTTACCTATTGGTAGTCACTGTTTAAACCCACCTTGAACAACAAAAAGAAGCCCGGTACACATAAATAATTTTAAAACAATTGTCAGTTATATATAAAAAAATATTTCCACAGGTATAGCCTGTAGTGACTGGTTTTAATAGTAAATGACCAACACAGTACTCTAGGTTCATTATCATATAATGGTAAAGTAAAAAGTAATAGAAAATTATCATGAAAAGGGTCATATTTTTATTTTGAAAAAATGCAGTGAAAATAGTAAAGATAGTATGTTATTCAAATCACAAAGTAACATCAATAAATGCATTTCTCAGGAAATAACATGATTACTTTAGGAAAACAAAAGTTAGACTTACCATTCCAAACTTTTGGGCCTTAGGATTAGCACCTTTTGGAGAAGAAATAAGTTATGTTGAAGACATAGATAACAGATCACCAATTTTAAGTTTCATGACTTGATATTAATAATGAAAGCAGCCTTAAGGAAAGAAATTCTAGAAGTGATAAACACATTTGTTCTAAAATGCCTGTTTTTTTATTTGTCTTTTCTTTTTGAGCATGATTTTTACTGAGTGTTCATAAGATTAGAATATTTTTAATCCTTTCTTGAATAAAGTATCTAAAAAGTCAGCACTAGATTCACTAAAACCAATATTTGATATATAGTATTTCTGAGAATAGTTTTGCAATATAATAATTACTATTTCATATAATATATAAGGCAATCAAAACACAGAAATTGATATGATTTGACTATGATTTGTCTTCTTTAATCATGCAAAAATTTAATTCCCAAGTCATATGTTATGGGGGTGAACATTAAATCTAGCTATGATATATAGACCTGGGCTCTTTGAGAAATGATTAAATTAGCTGAAATCTTTATGGTAGAGACCCCATGATTGAACTTTGGTGAACAAATAAGAGAGTAAGGAAGAACACAGACATACTCCACACAAGTCCCTGCCATGATGTGATGCATTTTGGGGGGCTGTTTTGAATCTGGTATTCAGAATTAGGAGACAAATAATACCCTTTTCTTCATAAAGTAGCCTACTTCTATCAATTGTAATAGTAACAGAAAGCTTACTAATACAGAAAGATTTACAAATTCTCTTAAATTCACACACTTAGCATACGATGAAAATGGGAGGCTGATTTAAGTAAATTTGAATCCAGAGCTACTTTCTCCCAGAGTTATTAGCTGTTTCTTTATGTTTGGAGCATTTACTTATGCTTGCACTTTGTGAAACTCATGTATTTATCATGAGTTTCATGTATCATATTCTTAACCCATCCTCATATATCAGTGAAAAAGAAAACTGCATGATTTGAGGAATTATCATATTTGATCCACTATTCAGTTTAAAAATAAGTCAAAGCTGGGTATGGTGGTGCATGCCTGTAATTCCAGCAGCTTGGGAGGCTGAGGCAGGAGGATTGCAAGTTCAAAGCCAGCCTCAGCAACTTAGCAAGGCCTTAAGCAACTTAGCAAGACCTTATCTCAGAATAGAATATTAAAATGGGTTGGGAATGTGGCTTAGTGGTTAAGTATGCCTGGGTTCAATCCCTGGAATAAATAAATAAATGGATAAATGGCAAATAATACAATTAATAATGAGAAATATATATATAGCATATTATTCTTATATATATTATATAATTATAATTATATAATATAATTCTTATATGTATATAAGAACATATATATTCTTTCTTAAAAACATACAAATGGCCGACAAGTGTATGAAAAAATACTAAACATCACTGATCATCTGAAAAATGAAATCAAAACCACAATAATATATATCACCTCACCTCTGTAAGAACAGATACTATCAGAAAAAACTAGAAACAACAAGTGCTGGTGAGGATATGGAGAAAAAGTAACTTGAACATTCTGATAGGAATGTACAGTGGTACAGACACTGTGGAGAACAGTATGGGAGCCCTCAAAAAATTAAAAATAGAACTAAGACATTATTCAATGACTTCATTATTGGGTACATAACCAAAGGAAATGAAATCGGTATGTGGAAGGTATATCAGCACTTCCAAATTTATTGCAGCACCGAAAACAAGAGTCAAAAACTGGAGACAACCTAAGCGTACATGAACTGATGAAATAATAGAGAAAATGCAGCATATGTTCACAGTGGACTTCAGTTAAAAAAAATAATGGAATCTTGTTGTATGCAACAACCAGGATGGAAGTAGAGATCACTATGTTGAGTGACAAGCCAGGCACAGACATACAATTTTTACATGATCACACACATATGTATAATATAAAAAAGGTTGATCTCTTTGAACTTGAGAAAGAAGCTCTGGTGTGGTACTGGAGACTATAAACAACAATTATGAACCATGTGTTTTAAAAAGCTATAAGAAGATTTTGAATGTATTCACATGATATATTACTGTGATAATTATTTGAGGAGTTAGAGATGTTGAATCTGATTTAAATTAAAAACATATCCATGTATCTGAACATCTCATGGTACCCTAAAACATATATAATTTTTTTCTTGTAAT
>JAJEJO010004199.1:174656-218691 GCA_020662805.1 Glaucomys volans
CAGCGCTGTGTCCCCGGGGAAAGGGGTGGGCTTAGGTCCGAGGGCTCTTACTTTCACCTCTTTAAAAAAAATAAATCTTCCAAAATTTACCTCCTCCCTATCTACCTAGCTCACGCATAATTTCTATGTATGCTTTCATTAGTTACTAAAACTCACTATTTTTTCTAAAAGTCAACATTTTAATCAAGGATAGGACATTTAATAATAAAACTTTAGTTAATTTATTTCACTTGTTTTATATGATATGCTCAAATTAAAAAAGTATTGTGAAATGTCAGATTTGCAAATACAGTGAGATTACATTTTAGCTCTTCCTATCAGATTCTGGGCAGGGTGGTTGACAAAAGATGAGTAAAACATAAGTAAAAAGTAAAAAAAGCTTAGTATTCTTAGTAAAAGACTATAATTTTCTATTCAGACTCCAAAAGGAAAGAGAAAAGAAAGTTTTGTGTGTTTATGTTGGGCAGACTGTTAACTCATTTACTATTTTATAATATGAAAGATAATGGCTCTCATCATCAATGCACATTTTAGATAGCAATACTGTTCATACATATATATATATGTATATATATATACATATATATATATGATGCATAATTGGTTGGGACTGAGAAGAAAACAAAAAGTCCTTATCTTATTCAGCATAATATGAAGCATGAGTCATTCTTTTCCTTTGGAAGTTTGTTCTCCTTTATGTTCTCTATTTTAGTTAATTGCAACATCCTCCTTCTATTTCTATAGCTAGTAAAATACAGAATTATGTGATTATACTCTTATATCCTTTTATCTATATTCTACTACTGTTTCCTGATATTGCCTGGACCATGTCTCTGCTCCTTTGTATGTATGTATAATATCTTTAGCCCAGAATTTTACCTTCCTTATCCAACAAATATGCACTCAATTGACCTTTTCAGAAACAAATTAGATGGATGCTTCCTTATGAGGTCCTCCCACAGTTTTCCATAGGAATCACCTCCAATTTTGCATTCTGCTAGATTCTTATCTATTTCTTTAAATATCCTTAATATTTTTTAGCTAGTTTTATCTAACAACTTATTATGTCTATTTGTTATTCATTTTTCTACAGTTTTAGATTGCCTAAGAGAGTTCAATGTGCAGCCCTAAAACTTGACAACTGTCACTTGACTGATTAAGAAGTCTAGAGCATTCCTTCACAGTAGAAGCTACGTGGAAGTAAATTACACTAGGAGATTGCACTGTTTACTTAATTTTCTTTCACTTTTTAAACCAAGTTTGCCATATCTCTAAACAATTGCCTTAATACAAACAATAATAAGGATCAGGATAACAGACATTGGATTCTAAATAACAGCTTATGTGTCTGTATTTTTCTGTCATATTGAATATTGTATGTCCAACCAGTGACTGATTTATGTATTAAATATTCTAAAAGATTCTTTTAGATTTACTCAAAATAATATTTTCTTACCTTTTTTACAATATTGTAAAATTTGTTTTCCTAAAGTTAAAAACCATTTTAACAATCACCTTTATATTATGCTCAGAAGCTTTCAAGAGTAACAACTGGAGAGCTGAATTTGCAATGACATATAAAATGGAAAATAACTGATAACGTGGAAAAGCAAACTAGTGACCTACAAAGTCACATATAAGCATAGAAGAGAAATTCAATGAGGGTTGTTGAACCTATTAACTTTTGAATATAATAACAATTAGCAAATGAAGAAAACTATCCTGTTTTGTCTTTTAAAAAACTGGGATAAGTTTTACATATTTGAGAAGAGATTTCAGTTTCTGTTTGCAGAATACAAGAAAATAAAAAAAAAAACAGAAGAATGCAACAGCTCTACTGTTTCTTCTTCCTTTTCACAAAGCAATACTTCAGGTTCTACTCCCTGACAGGATCTGTGAAGACACTGCAGTTTCCTGGCAGCTGTGCTGTCCTGGGCAAGCCTCACTGAGCATGCTTACATCTTCTCCTAGACTCTGGTCCTGTCGTTTCAGAAATAGAACCCAAAGGCTGTGCATTCAGGGCACTGATGACATCTGTAGATACTCTCCTTGAATTCTTTGAGGCATTGAAAAAACAGAATAAGCTGCGTTTTTATTGTTATTATTTTACAAATGCAGAACCTAATTTAAAATATCATGAATGCAGCAGAACTAAGCTAGTGAAGTACTTTTCCCTCCGAGGCTCTAAGTAAACAGCACCTCCTTTCACCAAAGTCAATTTTTCTGTCATTTTTCTTTTTAATTTTCATCATTGAACATATACATGCTTCTTTGGTCATCCAAGAGTGTCCATGAGAAATATTTCAAAAACACATAACCTGACAGTGGATAAAAAGAATCTTATAAAGCACCCACTCAGACTTGTAGTGAATGAAAAATATGGTAACAGAGTAAGTGTTCATCATTTAGAATATTTTTTGCCATCGTGGAAGGACTAATTTCCCTCTAAAAGGCAAATATAGCATCAGTCCAGTGACATACAATCTCCCAAAACAGTCTGCATCCAGGGCTATTAACATCCCTGAAAACCTGAAAGAAATCAGAATCTTGGGTTTTACACCAACCTATAGAATTAGCTCTCTGTATTTTTCCAAAATCCCCAGGTGGTTCATCTGTTCCTTAATATTTTAGAATCTGACTAAATTAAGATGGGAAGGAAGGGCAAAATATTACTCTCTTGCTGACCAAACAAAAGGGGTTAAAATGTCCCAAGTCCCATGTCCAATGTTAGGTCAAAATAAATAGGGCTAGTAGATTTGATGAATACAAACAACAAAAATACCTAGGAGGTTTTTATTCATCTTCAATTGCAGGAGAAAAAATTAAGTAAATCATGATCTTTACCTGGTTTACTGGTAGATTAAGTGAAAAAAATTCTCATATTGTTCAATATGATAACCACAACCATAAAAAATAAGAAATAGTTTTACAAATGTTTGGGTAGAATACCTGCAGACAAATTGTATGAGAGGAACATTTGAAATCAACTCTATAAGACTGTAGGTCAAATTCCTAGCATCTTAAATCCTATAGAAGAAGGTATATAGCATTCAAGTATATAGCATCTGAGTTACAAAAAAGGCACAGAACCATTGCAGTTAAGGCAGGTCATTCAGTAGTCATTGTGAGCTCCACTTGGCCCGCAATTCTTAAAAAGTGGGTTGTCTAGTTTTTGAGTTTATTGCAGGTTAAAAGAGGCAGATAGAAGTAGCAAACTGGATGTGGGAGGAGGTGGTGAAGGGTGGTGGTGTAAGGCATTCCGACAGCATGGAGTGGTTAGAGCTGCAGCCTGACATTGAGGGACTCAGAAACTCCCAAGCACATGCTGAAATGTGCTGTGTTTTAGTACAGAACAAGGATGGAGATACATAATGATGATGATGAGTCATCAAGACAACAACTACATTATGTGCTATGTCCTCTGTTGAGGAAGTGAAATGTACTCTGCATTTTTTGGAAGAATTCCTATCTTTCTATCAAAACAAAACAAAAAAAGCTAAAAATGAATCATAAGCACCTGGCAGGACAAACTTTGTTTATTGATAATATTTACTTATATCAAGTGGGATTTCATGATAAAACTTCTCTATTTCTCCTAGAATTTTATCCTGAAAAGTGAGGTGAGAAGACAAAAATAAAAATGAGGAATGACTGAGAAATGATGCTGTAACCATGGGCAGCAAGAACAATAATAATAATTAAAATGACTATATTAAAATAGGCTTATTTAAATTGATAATTAATTGTCATATATATCATGACATAATAGAATTCTTTGGGATGAGTCCTTTAAATTTATTCATTATGGATTCTGATTTTTTATAGTCTCTTAGAGATTAAGATACAGAAGCCTTGTGTCTAAGATTTCAAAGCAAAGATATTCAATATTCATAATAAGATTGAAAGAAAGAATAACTTTCGAAACAGATGCTTAAGTCAATAGTTTGCTTGCCACTATATATAAAAATTTACATATTGGTCTATATAAGTTTGTGTGTGTGTGTGTGTGTGTGTGTAATATTCTTAGGGGCAAAATTTAGGGGCTGAGAGTATAGCTCAGTGGTTATAGTGCTTGCCTCGCATGCACAAGGCCCTGGGTTCATTCCCAACACCACACACAAACACAAAAGGAAATAATTTGGAAATGCATTAAAATTAAATGTGTGAATAATTGCTTATAAACACAGAGACAATAGTACAAAGGGCAATAATGTAAAACCTCAAACTGATTATCCACACCCTGGTAGCATTTTTATTGAAAAAAGTATCAAACATGTATATTTGAATCATATCATCTCTGAAATTATCTAAGTAGCTACTCAAAGTAAAAAAATGGAAGATAATTGATAATATCAAAGTTGCTGTTTTCATCAAGTTATTAAGATTGTTATAATCTTTTATTTCAACAAAAATCTCAAACTTTTATTCTCACCCTAAAATGAACACTTAAATTTTGTTATAAAATAATATTAAAATTTAAAAAAGAAGAATGTAGATTAGATTACCATCACCTAACTTTTAAGTCAAGTAGACCCAGTTTTCTCTCAAATTTTCCTTAACTTTCCTTTTTCCTTTTAACTTTTCCTCAGAAATAGAAATTACTATGTCTAGTGCAAAATATCACCATTTTAACCAATTCATGAATATTATAGTTTAAAAACTGTAAAGGAAGTAGCACTTGTTGAGTTTTGGAGACATTCTTCTAAATTCTTAAACCTAGTTTGACATAATTATAGAGGAAATTAGGGTTAGAAATTGTTCATTGTTTCAAATGGATGAATTTGAGATTAAATACATAAACAGCAATATTGCTTTTGTGTTATTTAGTATGTCTAAATAAAATTCAGGTATCTTGTCAATTTTAGAAAATTGTGCCACAAAAGTCTAAAAATTGTATTCCCCATCTCTCTGTGTGCAGTTAATGATTTGTAGCACTTTTATATTTGATTCCTATCATTTCTTTGTGTAGAAAAAAAAATCATTAAGTTTGAATGACCTAAATGAAGAAATAACAAATTAAATGATTTTATTCTTTTGTTTTAGAAATTGTATACTTATTTATATTCCTTCTCAATTTGACATTTTTTTCATTTTTTTTTCAAATTCTGCTTTTTTCTCTCAACTATTTGTATAATATCTTATTAAATTATTTTATGGATACTCAGGTTATAACTTAAATGATTTTAAAGTATCACTGTTCATCGTTTCAGGTGCCAAAGCTAGAAGAGTAGTCTATTGCAAAAGTTTTCTCCCACATTAAGTTTTATGTCTTTAATGATCCTCCTGGAGATAATTTTCCATGTTGTAAATAGAAAATTAGATGAACCTTTTCCATTATTTTAAATGGGCAGTGTGGTGTGATTGAATTCCTATTAAAAAAAATTCACTTTTTGATGATTAAGAAATAACTCAGGGAAAGAATATGGAGTTCATACCCTGAATTTTCTTCTTGGACCTGAATACATATATTCAGAAATTTTTATATAGCTTGATTAATCAGATAATAAACAAAATATTTAAATTTAAAAGTTCAGAATTTTTCATTGTTTTTCAGCTGTTCATTGTTGATTTTAAAGAATTCTGTTTCACTTTGATACCATGAATAATAAAAAAAGAAGACAGAATATTTAATAACATGAGGTCTGTACAGACTATATTAAACTGTATTTCTTTATATTTTATAATCTTGAAAATGCACTGCTTTTTTAGGGTCTTAAATTATTCTCCTCAAAATGAACATCTTCTCTTTTACATTTGAAAAGATAAAAAAATGCTAACTAAAAATAATTATTACTTAGAAAATAATACAACACCTTTAAAGCTAACAAAATGAAACATAATTTAATATTTACTTATTTTTACCTGTTTACATAAATTTCTGTCATTAAATATATTAATTTTAATGTATGTTTTGCTAATGTAGTAACTTTGATAACAATAATCTCCATAATTAAAACATTATTGTTTCCTGACATGTAAACTATGCCTTGATATGATGCCAAACATAATTTAATGTTGTAAATTTGTGTTTTTATAAAAGTGACTCATTATATTGTAGAGGAGCCACAAATATAATCAGTGAGCCAATAAGTTGGGTAAGTTTATTTACCTTGCAGTGTGCATACTCTAGTTAATTTAGAGGGCCACTTTGTAGCAATCTTTCTTTCATTGATACTCAAACTTTCCATCTGTCATCAAGCATCTATTGCTTTTCATCATAAATTGTATGATCTCTTCATAAATAAAAATCACTTAAAATTTCTTATAGAATCATTTCACACTAAAAGAAGATCCATAAGAGGAGAAATTAAGAGCATAATTGAACTTGTAAATAAATACTTATTTGTACATTACCATATGTATTCATTCAGCAAATATTTATTAGAAATACACTTTATGCTGGACAGTCTTCTAGGCATTGAAGGAAAATTAGTGACAGAAAGGAGTGTTTACCATCCCATGTGTATATTACTGCATTTAGTTCAAAACTTTATCAGAACTTTTTATCCAAAGTTTATCAGTGGTCACCGTTATATATTTATATAGTTCTCTATAGTATGTGCACATATTCCCGCTGTTTGTATATAAACGTCTATTGGTACAGATGTGTGTGCATACACACACACACGCACACATATATATACACATGTATATATATATGTGTGCATACATTTATCCTTTTAATCTCTTCATTGTATGTAAACTACCCTCACTTCTAGATACTAGATATATTTAAGCATCAACATTTGAATGATCATGATTCCATTCCAAGTCTTTTGAGAAAAATTTCATACTGGTTTCCACAGTGATTATATGTAATTCCAGTTCTACCAACAATGTATAAATGCTTCTGTCTCCTCACTTCCTTGCCAGCATTTATTATTATTTATATTCTTGATAATAAACATTCTAAGTGGGGTGAGATAAAAATCTCAGTATAATTGTTTTGCATTCCCCTGATTACTGAAAGTATTTTACTTTTTTTCATATATTTATTGCCTATTTGCATTTCTTCTTTTGAGAAATGCCTCTTTTGTTCATTTGCCCATTTTTTGATTTTTGTAAGTTTTTGGATCCTTTATATAATCTGGTATTAATCATTTGCCATAGAATAACTGGCAGATTTTCTTTTCATACTCTTAATTATTTGTTTCCTTTGCTCTGCAGAAGGTTTTTAATTTGATGACATTCCACTTACTGATTCTTGGTTAAATCTCTTTCACTTTCAAGTTCTTTCTAAGAAAACCAGCGTCTGCCCAACTCCTCTCTCTGGTGTTTATTCAAAAGAAGTGAAACCAGCATGCTATACTGATGCATGCATTCCAATGTTACAGCAGCAGGATTTACAATAGTTAAATTATGGAACCAGCCTAGGTATTCTTAACAGATGAATGGATAAATATGTCCATTGTGGTTTACATACACAATGGAGCTCTGCTCAGCCATAAAAAAGAAGGAAATTATGTCACTTGCAGGTAGATGGTTAGAACAAGCAGGTAGATGGTTAGAACATCATGCCATGCGAAATAAGTCAGACTCAGAAAGCCAAGGGTTGAATGTTTTCTGTCATATGCACAACCTAGAGAGAAAAGATGAAAAGAAAGGGAGGAGTTACAAAATTCATAAGAAACTCAATAGAGGAGTGGTAGGTGATCCAAAAGGAGAGAGGAAATGAGGGAAAGAGGAAGAAATGGGGAATAAAATTTATCAATTATGCTATATACATGTACCACAATGAATTCCACCTTTGCAAAAGTTGTGCAGCCCTAGGAATGATGTATTCTTTCTGTCCATCTAATGGTCATGAAAGGCAATGGATAAGAAAGAACTTCCTTATTTAAAAACTAGTGTGCCTGGGACATTTCAGACCTAGAAAGCAGAGCCAAGCTGCTAGAGAAACTAACCAGGGAGCATGTTATATTGTAAGGAAAGGGGGCTATCATTACTGAGGACACTACTACCTAGGAGGTTTTCTCTTTTCCTATTTTCTGAGTTGGCTATTTTATTCTTAGTATTATATAATATCTTCATTTTATAAATTGTTATTTATTATGTATATTAAGGGAAATATCTCTACCAATTCTGTATCCTTGACTCTGAATAGTAAATGTGATATCCTTAGCTTAATAGGGAAATTATATTTATCTCTCTTAGCTTAGGCATGTGTGTTATATACATAGCAAAAATTGAGAATAGAGTTTTGGTAGTGGAAAGAATGTATCTTAGAAAAATGCTAATATCTATTTTTTTATTTTGTGATGATATGATTTTGCTTCTATTCAGAATGGCAGTGCACCAGTTGTAGCACAATATTTCTCAGGTTCTTTGCGTTGGATGTGTGACTATGTCCTGAGTAGTAATGTGTAAGAGGAAATGCTATCTGTGTGTTCTTGGAAACTATCTAACTGGGAATTGGCTAAGCAGGAAAGTGAGTCCTTACCACTCTTCTCCCTATCTTTTCTCCCTCCCTCCTCCAAAGTAAATGATATTTAAACCTTTGGCATTCTTTTTTTTTTTTTTTAATTTGAATGAAATTCAAAGACTAACAGAAGCCCACACTCACAAAGACATCAATGGAAGTTAAAAAGCTAGATTGATCACTTACCTTTGAACTCCTGTGAGAAAACACCCTGAACCTTTATTTTCAGCCATTTTTATCTTAAACCAAATGTCATTCCTAACTGATACAGAAAATGAAGAATACATATGTATATATAATGGTTTTAGCTAGGACTAAGTGTTAAGACCATAATAGAACAGTTTTTGGAAGAAAGTAATTAGCAAGAGGATAAGTCAAGGCCTCACTGAGGAGGCAAAATTTGAGCTGAGAATCAACTAAGAAGCATGCTGTGTGAAGATCTCTAGGGGAAAAGAGCATTTCAGGCAGAGGAAAAAGCAAGTGCAAAGAGCCTGAATCAGGAATGATTTACAAAGTAATTGGAAAGCCAGAGGAACAGGAAGGCATGTATGATGTGGAAAGTAGTAGACCATTATATGAGAAAGAGAGGCAGTTGGCTAACCATGCAGCGTTATAAAATTTTATTTTTAAGAGAGAATTGAAGCCACTGGGGCATTTTCAGCATAATGATGGCATAATTTGATTTACAATTATTACTTTCACTACTCTGTAGAGAATGAATTTTAGGTGTTTAATAATTGAAAGACATAGACAATTAAGGGCTATTATTAGATTTTAGGATATAAATGATCATGGTTTTATTTCTTTGTTTTAGTGGTAGAAGTAGTAGAAATAGTAAAAATTGTCAGATCAGGACACATAATAGAATTAGCGATTAGAGAGTTGGCTAATTTAAGGGGGAATGAGGGATTTGGGGGAGAGCCAAAAGAATCAGGATTATCATTCTCACTGTTTCTGCTGTTGTTTTGTTGATGATAGTTTTCAGTGTGGTAAGGATGACTCACTGGTCCTATTGATCACTACTACAGTGTTCAAACCTTATCATGGTTAGTTCTTTTTCTTTTTCCCTGTACTGGAGATTGAACTCAGGGAGACTCTACCACTGAGCCACATCATCAGTATTTTTCATTTTTTGTTTTGAGACAGACTTCCTCAATTGCTGAGTCTCCCCTTGACTTTATGATCCTCCTTCCTCCAACTCCTGAGTCTGGGATTACAGGTAAATGCCACCACAAAAGGTATGCAATTTTTTTTAATAAGAATTTTTAAAAACCATACCACATGCATTAAAATGTACATAAAAATAAATTTAAATCACATGAATTTTTAAAATATGAACCCCTCTTTGTAAAGAACAGCAGATAAAGGAATAGAGTACATCAGCACCACAGCAGGATCTTCACATTCTCAAAAACCTTACCTCCCATGGAGTATAGTCTTCTGATTTCTTTCACCATAAATTGGCTTTCCCTTGTTCTGAATTTATATATGTCATACATATTACATATTATAATGTACAAAATATGCATATTTTATATTTGATTTTTTTTCAACATTATATTTGAAAAATTGCCAATTTCTTATGGCTGCCAGTAGTTTGTTTTCATAACTGTTTGATATTCCATTGTGTAAATATACTGACCTTTATACCCATTGTGTTATTGTTTAAAATTAAAGTTGCTTTAGTTTCTGTTTGCGTATGAATGTGTGCATGCCTTTGAGGAATTAAGTTTGCATCTCTTTGATTACATACCTATATTTGAAATTTCTGAGTGATAGAGAAAGCATATTTTCAGATTAGTAATTCCAAAATGACTTTTGATGGTAATGTGCATTCATCAGCATTTTATAAGAGTTATGGTTGTTTCATAGCCTTGTCACCAATTGATGATTTTGGTTATTAAGTTTAGACATTCTGCTAAGTATGTATGTTTAGTTTGAACATCTGTAATAATTAATAATGCTGTAAACATGTTTCACAAGCTTTTTTGTTATTTGAATATCCTTCTGTTATTGAAATTTTGCACACATTTTTAGTTAGTTGTCTTTTCCAAGTTATCTAATGTCCTTTCAGGTCCTATATCCTTCATTTTATCTAGACCTATACTACCTTTCTATATATCTTCTTAATATCTGTGGCCTGATTTTTTAGTCTTTGATGAGGTCTTTTAATAACTAAAATCTCAACAGTGTAATGTGCTGCATTTTACTATTGACGTTCTGAGTGATAGAACTTTATATCCTTTTCTAAAAAGTTTCCCCTATCCCATCCCAGATCATGAAGATGGTCTTTTCTTTCTTTTAACTGTTTTTGCATTATATCTTAAGGTAATACACCTGACATTGATTTTTGCATGTTGTGATTACATATACAGACACACACACACACACACACACACTTCCTGAGTTACAAATGGGAATACATCATATAAAATCCATTGAAAGTTGGATTTTACCACCACATGTAAAATATCATCTAAATTTATTCTTTGTATTTGAATCTGTCTTCACTATTCCTGACTATTTACTTTAAACTTAAATTCTAAAATCATGTTGTCAAGTTTACACTAAAATAAATATGATTATAAATCTAAATTTGTTTTTCTCCTTTAAATTCTATCAATATTTTAAGATATTTAATCCTTTTGATATCCATTGCTGCATATATATTTGTACTTATATTCTCTTGTTCTGTATGGGCACTATTTGATGATTATGAAATACATTTCCTTAATATAAATAATGATTCTTTCCCTGTCTAGTCCAGTTTAGATGCACATTCATGACCTGTTTCCTAGTTCCCTCTTCTTTCATTCTATGTTTTCTTATAAATGTATATCTCTTGTAAGAATCATATATTGGAAAAAGCTTTTTATTTTGACTCGATCCCAATTATTGATTCCTGCTTTTATTTCTTGTGCTTTGGGAGTCATGTTTAGGAAATCTGGTCCTAAGCCCAAATGATGAAAATTTGGTCTTACTTTTTCTTCTATTATTTACAGGGTCTCTGGTCTAATTCTTAGGTCCATGATCCATTTTGAGTTGAGTTTTGTGCAGGGTGAGAGATAGGTTTTTAGTTTCATTTTGATGCATATGGATTTCCAGTTTTCCCAGTTCCATTTGTGGAAGAGGCTATCTTTTCTCCATTGTATGTTTTTGGTGCCTTTGTCTAGTATGAGATAACTGTATTTATGCGAGTTTGTCTCTGTGTCCTCTATTCTGTACCTTTGATCTGCCTGCCTATTTTGGTGCCAATACCATGCTGTTTTTGTTACTATTGCTCTGTGGTACAGTTGAAAGTCAGCAATGTAAAGAGGGAGCCTAGAGAGTGGGAGAAAATCTCTGCCGCACACACTTCAGATAGAGCACTCATTTCCAGAATCTATAAAGAACTCAGAAAACTTTACCCCAAGAAAACAAATAACCCAATCAATAAATGGGCTAAGGAAATGGGCATACACTTTACAGAGGAAGACCTACAAGCAATCAACAGATATATGAAAAAATGTTCAATGTCCCTAGTAATAAGAGAAATGCAAATCAAAACCACCTTGAGATTCCATCTCATCCCAATTAGAATGTCTACTATCAAGAATACAGGCAACAATAGGTGTTGGCAAGGATGTGGGGAAAAGGGTACACTCATACATTGCTGGTGGGAGTGCAAGTTGGTGCAGCCACTCTGGAAAGCAGTGTGGAGATTCCTTAAAAAACTTGGAATGGATCCACCATTTGACCCAGCTATCCCACTCCTTGGCCTATACCCAAAGGACTTAAAATCAGATTACTACAGTGATGCAGCCACATCAATGTTCATAGCTGCTCAATTCACAATAGCTAGATTGTGGATCCAACCTAGATGCCCTTCAATAGATGAAAGGATAAAGAAACTGTGGTATATATACACAATGGAATATTACTCAACCACAAAGAAGAATAAAATTATGGCATTATGAAGTTGGAGATGATCATGCTGAGTGAGATTAGTCAATCCCAAAAAACCAAAGCCAAATGATTTCTCTGATAAATGGATGATGATACATAATGTGGGGTGAGAGGGAGGCAAGAATGGAGGAAGGATGTATTGCATAGGGAAAAAAGGGAGGGTGGGATCAGGAGGGGGGTGAGAATAATAACAAATTGAGACAAGCATCATTACACTATGTACATGTATGATTACACAAATGGTGTGAATCTAATTGTGTACAACCAGATAAACAACAGCTGTATCCCATTTGTGTACAATGAATCAAAACAAATTTTAAAAAAAAGAATCATATATGGGTATTTACTTTCTCAATTCATAAATTTTGACTTTGAATTAGTAAGTTAACCTTAAATGTAATAACTAAGATATTTTGGGTTAATCTTACTATTTTCCTTTTTATTTTCTGCTTACCATAGGTATTTTATATCTCTTTATCTCTTATTTTTTATATTCTTTAACACGAAAAAAAGTATTTATGAAAGTATTCCATTCTTTCTTATGCTAGTTTCTCAGTTATATATGAGTCTAACATTAATGATTAATTTATTATATTCGAGTAATACCCAAAACACAAAACTCTTAACTCTATCATAATATTCTGTCTTTTGTATTCTTCATGTAACATATTTAATTCTGTACTTTTTAATCACTTACATAGTGTAGTGATATGTTTGGACAGATATAATTGAAATATGCTAGTATATTTTCATAGCTAATAGTATTTTCCTGCTTGCCTGTACTTCCATCTAAAATCATTTTTCCTCTGTCTGAAGAATTTATTTCTTCACTGTAGGTTTGTTGGAAAAAATTATCTCATTTTTGGTTTGCGTGTATCTTGTTTTACTTTTCAAATGTACTTTCACTGGGTATGGATTCACATTCCTTTATTTTGAGAATGTATATAAAAGGTAGAGATATTAATAAATAATCTTTTGTCTTTCATTGTTTTAGTTGAGATGGATGCTGATTTTATTTTGTTGTTGTTGTGGCCAAATGTTTTCTTTTCAATGACTGATAATAAGAATTTCTCTTGAAATATGGGAATTGCTGATATGTTTTATCTGCTGTAATATTTCTTGGTCATGTTGTATTTAGAAATTCGTTTGTTATGATGCTTCCTCACCTGCCCTGTGGAACTTCAATTGCATTACATTTTATTTGCAACTCTCCCCAGACATTTCAAATATTCTTTCATGTATTTTTCTATTTCTTTTATTTCTTAGAGCACTTTGGAGTGCATATTTTATATTAATCTTGTTTCAGGTTCACTAACTTTCTCTTAAACTGTGTCCAATATGCTGTGAAATCCATCTGTCATATTCTTTCCTGTAACTACAGTAATTTTCTGTTTCAAAATTCTAGAATGAGTTTTTAATAGATTCTTATTCTACTGAAATCATTCATCTTATCAATTTTCTTGAAGATCTCAAAATTATTTTAAAAACCTAGTGAGATTAATCTAAGATTATCATATTTAATATCTTCATTTTAATTTTGTTCTTAATAGATACCTTGCATTTGAAACTTTGAAGAGTAATGCTATTTTAAGTCAACAGTACCAAAACTTATCCTTTGGCATGCATATTTATTGGGCTCTTTTCTCAACCTAGGCAGTGATGATGGGCTTTACTAGAAGATGCTTTCATAAGCCATGAACCTTATTACACCTCTAGTCTCTACTCCCAAGATACAGTCTTGTAAGTTTAATATCTACCATAAATCTTCCTTGGCAGAACTTAAACTGCAATTTCTCCTCTGTTTCTTTAAGACTGATGAAATCTTCTTTATGACTGATGAGCTTTTAAGCCACCTGCTTCTTGGCATCTTTGCCTTTTTTCATATCATAGCTGAAAAACCTGAAATATGTCCAGTGGAAAAAGTTGTATAAAATGTCATGCTCCTCTCAGTACTCTTATTTTACCTCAAAATTTTATCTTTAACCTTTTTGTGTTCTTTTACATATAAACCTAAATTTTGTTTTCTCAGATTTTTGCTGAGCTTAAAAAATGCTGGCTACACTAACTCTACATGAATCCCTTCTTCCTGGCTTCACAGACTCCACCTCAGGTATCACAGTACTTGGAAAAGGACTTTGCAGCACATGGATCTCATCTCATAAATGGTCCTTTTACCTGGAATGTGGATACACAAAGTCATGATATTCTCTGGTGATATCCATAAACCAACAAACCTTTAAAAATTATCTAGCTTCTATAATTGTCCTGCACACTATGTGGACAAAGTTTTTTCATTGCAGCTATGATCATTATGATTTATGTTTATTTATAAATATATGACATATTTATACAAAAGCACACATAATATTAGAAATAATTCTATCATATAATGTTTTAAATGCCTTTTGAATAATCAAGTGGATGATATCAGCATAAAATATGCATAAGTCTGGTTCTATCCTGGCTTCTATAAGTAGTGTCCACCATATGCCAGATCCTTTTCTCATAGCATATTTGATTTCAAGACGTTATAATACATTAAGGACATCTAAAAGACACTAAAACAACTCCATGTCCTACAAAATATGATTTCAGAAGTCTCTCACAAAATACAATAATATATACTATAACATAGTTTTATTATAATTTATATTCCTTAATGAATATTACTTAAGATTATTTGTTATTAAATATTGGTTTATGGATTCTTTGTGAGTTAAAAAAAGTCAAAAGAGTGTTAACTTTTAACACTCTCTTTTGAAGAGTCTTATCTCCCTCTGGAGAAATTTCCTTTGCTACCAACACCACTCCAGACTCTCTAGGCCCTGTAGCTTCTCTTAGAAATCACAATCTTCTTCTTTACCTGTTGGTCAATCTAATTCCATTTTCTTTTTATAGCTCTGAGCATTGCTTTCTTCTCTGCTTATAGTCTTCCCTTGATATTCTAGGGCATTGTTTTATATTAATGTCATCCTAATCCTAAATAAGTGTCTTTCTATACTTTCTCTATGTAAAAATACTATTGATTGCTATTGGCCATTGAATGTGTGTGTCCATTTATGGTAGATGCTTTGATAAAGAACACTTGGGCATTAAAAAATAAGCAAAGTAATCCATGAAGGAACTGAATTTCAATTTAATACCCCTCAAAAGAAGAGATTGGTTGACAGAAATCCCAAGGAAAGCAATGGAACTCTGCTTACCAGTAAATATGACATATTTCACAATTCCTAGAGAAACAGTTTTCTTTTAACAATTCAGGGAATTCCAGTTGGTCTCTGCTGAAGCCATGTGTCAGCAATCCTGGTCCTTTAATCCACATTCTACCAGAGGTACTGCTCATTCATGAAAGAGCTGTAGAGCAAAAATAAATCCCACAGCTATCTAAATCAATCAGAGCACAATTCATTTGTAAATATGAAGGGACAACAAAGTGAAATGGGTTGCATCATTCTGATGAGGGCTGCCATGTGTAAATATAATTAATTAGTCTGCTTATCAAAGTCATGAGACATGATATTTGCCAAACAGGAATTTGTCCAGGGGTACCTCATTTTAATGGCAAGCTTGGGAAATATATTTTTTCACACCATTTATATAAGTGCTCACTTGACTTAGCAAATCCTTAAGGCATGATTTGACTATTATTGTTTCTTACTTGCTAATGTTCAATTATAAACATTGAAAAACATTCCTAATCCTATCTGAAAGACAAGAGTCACTTAGCATTTCAGTTTCACTGGTGGAGAGACAGTGTCACAGAAAACTCACAAAAACAGTAAAGTTGTTGATAATTCTGGAGTTCCTTAAGAACAACAGGATGTGAACAGAAGAAATCTGCTAAGGGAATTGATAAAATAAATGTTTGGTTTGTGACACGAAGGAAAATATCCCCACCAAATATACAATGTAACTAAGAAAAAAAACAACTGAACAGACACAGGAGTGCCAGCCACATTATTCAATGTATTATGGGTTTAACTAGATTCACTGTATGCATATATGTTCAGATAGAACTAACCTTGTCTAAGTTTTCTATTTTGCACTTTGAAATCTGTGCTATCTTATGTCTTTTTTTAAAAAAAGTATAATCAAATCAAATAAATATTGTAACTGTAGTCAACTGGGTCTCACTCTGTATGCACTAGCATTAATTTAAAGATGACTAATCTTCAACCCATAATTTCCTTTCTTAATTTTTGCCAATTAATTCCCCACACAGACTAAAAATCAAGTTTTTCTGATTTTAAGTCCTCTGGACTTCATTTTCCTACTCCTTTTGTGTTGGGATCCCCAGGCATAAGGAGAGACGAGAGAATGCTTTATGAGAATTTGCAAATTACTCAGAGGAGGCCCTAAATCCCTGCCCATCCATGGAGCAGTAAAATAATTCTTTTTGTTTGTGATAAAACTGCAGTGGCATATTCAATTGTACACATAAGAGTTTAATCATTTCATAATGTACCTGAATTATCTTCAAAGATGATTTTTTTTTTTTTTTATCCCAGAAACTGATGGCTTCAGGTAAAAAGCCTTAGCTTGGCACAAAAGTCACTTTGAAGCATTTTGGAATGCTTCCCAGATCGGCTTTGCCTCATTTTTTGCTATATAGTGACATCAGCATTTCATATTTCAATATTTATTCTAAGGAAAAAGTAATTTTCAAAGCTAAATAAACAATGATATCATTAAATTGGCAACATTGAGGGAATAACAAAAATATCTATATATATTTTATGTCCTTTTGAAATTGTGGTTTTAAAAAATTAAAAGTATCTTTATTACTCCAAACTAGTTTATAAACAAGGTTTTCCTGAGTTAGAATATGTCCATGTTATTACTTCTTATCTTTCATATAAGAGTTATTGATATCACAAAATTAAATCTCTTATTTAAAAACATATTTTACATTTAAAACTTGAGGAAATAGTTTTTCGATAGCTTACACAAGTGTTGCTCAAGTAGCAGGAAATGTAATGCTATTTAGTTCATGTACTTGGACATAGGAAACTACTAGGATTATTTATTTTGAGATATTAGCATACTGTGTGATTAGACTTTTAAAATAGTGTTTCATGTGAATTATAGGGATTTTTAAAAGTCTGAAAATGTAAGGCCAGAATGAATATTTTAAGCTTTATATATTTTAGGAACTTCATTTATATGTCATAAATTAAGCAAATGAGAAAATGCTTAAATATGTACTATACACAGAATTAGAGTTCACAGTACTGTGCTGGTTACTGTGGGACCTAATAAGACACATGCTATAGATTTCTTCGTAAGAAGTAAATGATGTTAATAGAAAATTAAAAAGTTAAGTACAAAATTAAATTAGCATTTATGTGAATAATTCATGGCGGTTTTTGTTTGACCCAACATATAAATGAAAGTCTGCTTAATGCCTTTACTCCATATCAAAATACTTTACTCTGTATCAAACTAGTTCAATCATTTATTAATAATATTTAAACATGCAAAATATAAACTCCACTATGTCTCCCTTGACTTGTAAATTAACTACAATGACATATTTTTCACTCTGTATCTATAAATCACTTAGGCATCAAGCCACGCACACATATATATGTGTATAGGTATGTGTGTGCACTCGTAATTTGCAGATAGTATTCTTTATCATTCATTATTTATGTTCTTGTTAATGCATTCATTCTTCCCTATTGAACTACATTCTTTAATCTTACCTTCCACATACTTTTCATAAACCCTTTGTTTACTCACATTTAGCAGAGAATGTACCTTATATATAGGAGTCTCTCAGTATATATTGACTGGTCAAAACCAATATACTGAGAAAAAGCTTTTTAGTTTGACTCTATCAGCCAGTCCCAAAAACCCAAAGGCCAGATGGTCTCACTGATAAATGAATGATGATGCATAATGGGGGGGGGGGGGCAAGAAGGGAGGAAGAAAAGGAAGGATAGAGGGGGGGGGGGGGGGGGGGGGGGGGGGGGGGTAAAAATAATAACAGAATGTGTGACAGATACCATTGCCCTGTGTACATGTATGAACGCACAGATGGTGTGACTCTACTTTGTGTACAACCAGTGAAACAATAGCTGTACTCCATTTGTGTTCAATGAATCAATAAGTAAATAAAAAATTAAATAAATAAATAAATAAAAATAAATCATCAAGGAGAAAAAAAAACCAATATACTTCAATTGTAGCAGATATAGTTTGTGGCATATGCTATGGTCAAAGATCCAGAAAATTCAGTTCACATACATTTTAAAAATAGTTTTTTAGTTGTAGATGGACACAATACCTTCATTTCACTTTTATGTGGTGCTGAGAATCGTACCCAGAGCCCCAGAGGTGCAAGGTGAGTGCCCCACCACTAAGCCGCAACCCCAGTCCAGTTCATGTACTTCTTGCACCTGTCTCCAGACAGATCTCACCCAAAGGTAAATAATCCATAGGCATTCCAGTCACTTATGACATGCAGAAAAACAAGCCCACCAGATTCTATCTTCTGAGCTTTTCAAATAAGCACAAAAGGCAGTTTACTAGCAGGAATGAGAGATAAATTAACAGAAGGATATAATGAAGAATCAGGACTGGGGTTATATTAGGCCAAAACTGATATGGTTTAGTGAAGGAAGCTGGTGAAGAGAAAAAGGATGATGAAGCAGATATGAAAGAACAAAAGGCCCCAGAGAAAAACTCTGTCTTAGGTACTGGAGGCTTTCAAGAGAAGTTTTAGTTCGCAAAATGCTATATGTGTTTCATTATTTACCAGATGGAATGGAGCACTGATTGAATATTCTTTGTATAATTTGAAGTAACAGAATCATCTAAGTGATTTTGATGAGATCATCTTGAATAAACCCCTCCCAGAATTTGAAAATCATCGCTGAAATAGAGGAGTTAATGTGATTTCTTCAACTTCGTTATTTAACTTACTGAAGCAGAAAACTAAGGTACATAACTTCCTTTTTAGTGAAAAAGAATACTATAGAAATTCAAAACAGATACATCAAACTTTTCTTTTGCCTATCTAATTTAGATTATTAATGTATTTTTAACCATAATTTATATATAACAAGATTCTAGAAGTCAGTCATACCAAGAAAAAATAGATATAAATGCATAGTCACATATGCTATTACTGCTATTTGATATCTTCTACTATGTCTGAACAACAAAGTCATTACCTATGCTCTGACCAGTGTTAGAAGTACAGTTTAAACTCCAAATGCTCAAAATTAAAGGCATAGCATCCATTCCTATTCTTTTTTTAATGTCATTTATCTATTTGGCCAGACTGTACCATAACAGCTAATTACTTGATCCTTCTGTGAAAAAGTTAGAGGCCACATTGAGATTTACTTATTTATTTATTCATTTATTGCCACTGAGTCACATCCCCAGCCCTTTATATTATTATTATTATTTTATTTGGAGACAGCGTCTCACTAATTTGCTCAGGGCCTCGTTAAGTTGCTGAGGCTGGCCTTGAACTTGTGATCCTCCTGCAACAATTTCTCAAATTGCTGGGATTACAGGCATGTGCCACTGGGATATTCTTGATTCACATGCATTTAGATGATCAAGATGTTCTTTCATAAAAATCAAATGATAAATTGTTTATAAAAGGTCATGTTGTTAACATAATTCTAGAAAGAACATCTGAATATGGTGAATTCATTTAAGGTTGCAATACCATGTTCAACACTTAAACTTGAAGTAATGCTCTGTTTATTAACTCACTGCTTGTCAGCATGGGTCAAGAAGAGCCATTTCAAGTGATACAATTTCCCATTTAATTCTGCAAATATTTATTGGGCAATTATAGTGTGCAAGCCCTACATCAGATTCTGTTTAAAGAAAGGATGAAAACGACAAGAACTTTGCCCTCTATTCTGTAAAGAAAATGTAAGTGACGATATGAGCTTGTACTTGCTATCTTCAGAATCAGCCGTGGACATCTTTCCTGAATTGCTGTTATCCTTTTCAATGTATAAAATGTATATTTCCATGTCATGATTATCTTCTGTTTCTCAAAGAAAATCAGTCAAAAGGAACAGGTTCAATAATCCAATTTTATGACTTTTTTTAAAGAAGAAACAAGTCTTTACAGAGTTGCTATAAAAAAGCTATCTCTGAGTGATAGAAATTCCCATGTGTGTTTTCATATCCTTTTTGTCATGTGTTTCTTTCTTCTAAATTACTAGTTTGAGGAATGAAACACATCAGTCTAGCAGTAAAGGTAGGATATTGAAAGGAGTAGTACTTAGGAGTAATTGAAGAGGGCCAGTCTAGCAAGTATGGCCAATTTAAAAGAGAAAAGCAGATTGGTGCCATTTTCAATGAAGGAGGAGGAAAAAGGGCTAAACAACAGAAATCCTCCACAAAAGATTAACATCCTTTTGCTTTCCTGCTCTAACAAGGTGTGGTGAGGATACAGAAACTGTAGAACTGTGCTTATTTCCAGTGTTGAGTTTTGGCAAATTGGGTCTCATCACAGAGGAGGTAAGATATGTTATCATGACCTATATATTGTGTATGATTTCTAGCATGTCCCTGTTCTGCTAAAATATTTAGAGAATTAAAAGAAATTAATACTGCTTATAACTTGGTTAGGATCTCACATGTTGTAATCAATTTTTATATAACCCTTATCTTTATTCTAATACAAAATGTTTTCTGCAATGAACAATAAAAAAAATAAAATCAGGAAACATTGTTCTAACTACATCTCATTTAAAATAGATATCGTATTGTATTAGTTTGCTTGGGTGGCCATAACAAAGTACTAGAGATTGAGTGACATAAATAAAATAATTTTCTCATAATTAAGACCAGAAATCAGAGATCAAGGGGTCAACAGGGTTGCTTTCTACGGAGGCTTTCCCCCCAGGGTTTGCAGATCTTGGTCCTCTGCAGGTATCTTCAGCTGGTCTTTCTTTTCTTTGGGTGTTTATGAATCTTAATTTCCTCTTCTTATATAATTGCCAGTAAAATGGATTAGGACCCACTCTATAGACCTTGCTTTCACATAGCTACCTCTCTAAAGACTCTTTCCAAGTGCAGTCACATTCTGGAGTCCTGTGGGTTAACACTGCAACATGTAAGGGGCATGTCAGGTACAGAACTCTGCCCTTATGTGAAAATGCCCATTTCCTTCTGAATGCTAACTCAGTGTTTCATCTCAAGGACATCTTCCTTTATACCTGAAAAAAATACACCTTCTATAATTAAAATTCTTTCTTTATTCATCTACTAACATAAAATGTAACTTTTATCACATCAAATTCAATTCTTCTATTTTATGACCAAATATTTAAATTGATTAAATTTTCTTAGATATAATTCTAAAAAATATACATATAGAAATATAATTAAATGAAATTCAAGTTTAAAGCATCTTTAAAGAATGTTCATTAAGATCAAGTTATGCTCATTATAGGAAAGCAACATTATTTCCATTCGGGAAATATATTGACATAAATTTTTAAATGAAGACATGTATGTAAATATACAACTGTACATCACAGGATCTGTTTCCTAAAAAAACAATGAAGTTACAATTATTAAAACTAGAAAAGAGATAGAGATGCCCACAATTTTGCCCTTTATTTAACTGAAACTGGAAGGATGCTGATGTTAGGAAAACAGAGTCAGTTTTGATGTTTATAACAACCTGAAGATGGTGGACTCATGTGAATAGACTATCTTCAGAATGTGAAATAATTTCTGTGCCTTTGACCTCAGTTTTGTGTTCTAGAACCAATTCTGGGAATGAAGAAAATAACATTATATGGAACCTGCATTCTATTTTATGACAGTAAGAAAAATGAGAAAAATTTTAATAATTATAATGTAGCCAAAACATATAATATGCCTAGGAAAAATTATAAGGGATACATTGAGATCCTGTACACATAAAACTATAAAATTATTAAAGCAACTATTCTTGAATTATGTAGAAAGGCATGCAATTTTTCTGGATTTGAAGGCAATATAAAATATCAATCATTTTCAACTGATGTGGAAATTTACTGAAAATTAATGTTGATTCCTGAGTGATGTTTGGAATTGGTACAAATGATTTGTAAGGTCAAAAGAAGCAATGCATTTTTTATTATTTCAACTGAATTTTGAAAATTAAACATTTAAACTCAAAATAAAGTTAGGGTAATGAAGTAAATTACCATCATGAATCTATGAAAGAAGAGAATAGAAAACAAGATGGAGATTCAGTGAAAATAATGATTAATTATGCATAATTCTATGGAAAACTGGAAGAAACCAAAGGTATACACCAAATATACTGTATACATCCAGAGCATTATTTCTCTTCAATTTTAAATATATTCAGTAAAAAATGAAACTCTAATAGATTAGAAAAATTAATAAGAATATCTGGACCTGATTTCAGTAAAATCTTGACTAAGAAAAAAAGGAAATTAAAAATGTATTACATTATATAAAAGATGCCATTGATTAATCACTTTTGTTTTTGAATGGAAGAAAATCGACGACCAAATGAAAGTTAGAAAATACACTATATTTAAAAGGCATTGCTTACCAAGTACAGCATGAACATAAAGTTAATATCACAGTAGAGATCTCCATACAAAAAATAATCTTAAGTACAAATATAGCAGAATGTTAAATAGGAAATTCTTATTAGAAATAAGTCAAAATATCTAAAAAAGTTAAGAACATTTTACTTCATATAAAATATTATTATGAATTGCATTTTTGGTTTTAAAGTTATTTCACTTCAATCATAGTTTAATTTTAATTTACATTAATCAATGCAATGAAATAAAATTTTAAAATGATTGTTCTTACTCTATCAATATTTATGTAATTTGTATACTGGTTGGATATATTATAAAATAATCACTTAAGTCACTGTTAGTAGGTCTAATTTAGCAAAGTTTAAATATTTTAGTTTTCTTTAAAATAATTCAATTCGTACTTGTAATTTTTTGATACATCATATATAATGGAACATAATTTCTCTTTTTTCTGGTTATACATGATGTAGAATCCCATAGGTTGTATAGTTGTATATGTCCATAGGGTAATAATGTCTGATTCATTCTACTATCCTTCCTACTCCCATACTCCCTCCCCTTCTTTCACTCCCCTCTACCTAATCTAAAGTAACTCTATTCATCCCTAGCCACCACTCATTTGGAATTAGCATCACCATATCAGAGAAAACATTTGGCTTTGTTTTTTTTTGGGATTGGCTTATTTCACTTAGCATGATATTCTCCAGCTCCATTCATTTTCCTGTAAATGCCACAATTTTATTCCATTTGACCCCAGCTATCCCACTTCTTGGTTTATACCCAAAGGACTTAAAATCAGCAGGGTACAGTGATAAGGCCACATCAATGTTCATAGTGATTCAATTCACAATAGGTAAACTATGGAACCAACCTAGATGCCCTTCAACAGATGAATGGATTAAAAATGTGCTATATATATATATCCATTTATATTTAGCACATTTAATATATAAATTTATATATGTTTAACATATAAGTAGTATATATTTACATATATATATAAAATCCATTCATCTGGATTAAAAATGTGCCATCTACATATATATACACACATATATATATATATATGCACATGATGGAATATTACTCAGCCTTAAAGAAGAATGAACTCATACATACAGTTTTACACCACAAACATGTAAATTCCTATTGTAGCAATACTGATACCACTAAATTGCATTGCTTAGGAGCTTACACTGTACAATTGCAGATGTCACAGGAACCTTAATTCTTGATAAAATTTTTAATGTGTCTAAACAAAATTAGAAGATTTCCCACATTGACAAGTGCTTGTGAACTTCTAGTACAGTAAATTTGGATTAAATATTTACGTTAAACCAGCATTCCTTCTCAACAATCTTTACATTGCAAATATCTCAGTAAGAACAATGACTACTTGTACAGCTTCAATTACATTTTCAATTATATTTTTCAGCTAAGGTTGAATCAAGATATTTGGCACGTTTTCTATTTCCATGTAAAATTCTTTCATTAGTAAAATATCCAAATATCTTTAAGTAAATTTGATGCTGTTGAGAGCATGCACAATCTGTCACTTTCATATACTGCTGGTGGGATTATGTATTGCTTTCATTATGGGGATATTATTTGGCAGAATTTACCTATGACTAAAATGTTACCTTTGGGGAACTGTTTTACATAAATACATGGCCCAGAACATATGTTTATTAATATCTTAATTATTTGTTTGCACTGTTTTTTAAAATAAAAAATTCATCATTAGGAAATAGTTGTATCAATTATAGAACATGTATGCTATGAACTACTACTACAATTTTTAAAAGATACATTAGTCAATATTTAATTATCATTAAAATGTCATGCTTTTAATTAAATACCCATTGATGTGATCATATTTTTGCAAATACATATGGAAACCAGAAAAAATAAAACAAACTCAAAACATATATGATGATATAGGTTCATAAAGAGTACTCAGGAGTAGTCACATATCTTTTCTAATAATGAGCAACTTTAATGATTAATTTGAAGGCTGAATTTTTTTTCTGATAATCAGATGCTAATTCACAATAAGAGGGCACTAGGGAAGAATAGAGATACTTTGGATTATACAGAGGGCAGTGAAGGGGTTATGGGTGTAGGAAGGATAGTAGAATTAATCGACATTGTTACCCCATATGCACATATGATTACACAACCTGTGTAATTCTACATCATATACAAGAAGAAGAATGAGAAGGTATACCTCATTTATATATGATGTTTCAAAATGCAATCTTATATAACTAATTAGGACAAATAAAAAATGAATGAGCAGAAATTAGCTATGTCAATGTACTTTTCTATTATTGATTTGTGAAAATGATTATTTCGTTAAAAATCTAAAATCAAATTGCATGGAAAAATGACCAAAAAATAGCAAAACTAGAGGTTCAATTTTAATGTTATGAATGTGCCAAAATTGCACATCATCAAAATATTAGCTCTTATTTTACAGTCAATTTTTACACAATGCTTTTGTCTTCCAACATTTGGCTCCTGTAAGCTAATTTCAGATTTGGAATTCAGAATAAAACCTTAACATGACATTATCCACACATGAGAACTCTCTTCTCTTTCTGGTTTATTCTTTCATTTTGCTTTCTGTAGCATTCGCCTCATAAAAATATTGGCCTTTCTTTTGGAATTGCAGTTATCATTTTGAAAAGTTGTATAATTTTACTTCTTTTGTGTGTACCTCAGAGCAGAAATGACTGTTATATAAGTGCAACCACAATTAGATTACTGCTAAAATCAAGCATTGATCTGTCGTATAAGATCATATGCATTTGGTAGAACTCCATATGATTATTTGTAGACCTTTCCTCAGGCATTGATACTACTCTCCAAGCAGTTCATGAAGTTTTCCTCAGATTAAGCACACTACATACAGTTTTTTTACTATTTACTTCTTCTCTGCAAATTTCCTCAAGATATAAATCATTTTATAAAACATGTAACAAAATATAAAAGAAACTTTGAAAAGTACACTTAAATACATAAATATATTAATTATGTAAGACTCTTCCTTTCACAAAGTATCATTATTCCTCAGAGTGGAAACCCAAGCTCCCTTCTGTGCCTACAGGGATACTTCACCGATGCTGTGTCTTTGGTAGTCATCATGTGCTGATTAGTCCTGAACATGTATCATCCTTTAAGTATTTCCATGATGAGCATGAAGCCTGAATATATGGCTGTCTGTCATCTTCACTTGGATGGCTTAAAGACACTTAAAGCTCAACATATTTAGCGTCGACATAATATCCTCTAATTATCCCAGTTTCAATGTTTTGCACCAATATCTACACAGATGAACACTACACAAAACTTAATTTTCTTAGCTTCTCCTCTTCTTACTGTCTAGATACAATCAGTAAAATTCCATATCCATTACCTCATTTAATACTAATTATTAGCCTATGATTTCTTGGTTTAAAGTACAACTAGTAATTAAGTCACTATTTCATCTGAAGTCTTCTTATCTAGCCAGTTTGATTTATTAGAACTCATTAATCCCACATATTTTCCTATAATGTAGCAATTCCTGAATTCTCTTCATATAGCAACATACTGTACTTGATTTATTATTTTTGTCCTTATATCAGTTAGGGTTCTCTAGGGGAACCAAACCAGCATGATCTTCACATGCATATATGATTATAAAAAGGGAATTCATTAGATCAGTTTACATAGGCAGAAGCTGGATAGTCCCACAATGGCTGTCTGCAGGCTGGAGAGCTGGAGGAACCAGTAGTGGTAGTTACTCAGTCCAGAAATCTGGAGCTTCAGAACAACCAATTATGTAGCTTTAGTCTGAGACAGACAGCCTGGAATCTCTCTGGAGAGTCACTCGGCAGAGTCAGTGTTGGAAGAGTGAAGGAGCAGTTGTTCCAAATCCTCAGGCGCTCAGAGCCACAGTTGAAGCAAATGCTCAAGAAGAATGGAGTTTGCATGTGCATCAGTTTCCTTGTTCTTCCACCTTTTTGTTCCATTCAATACTTTCCCAATGTATTCCTTCTTAATCTGAGCAAGTTGAAAATTCAGGACCATCACACTCCTCCACTCTAACACATTGTCACCCATTGTTCACACATATATTAGATTATTTTATGCCTTTAAAATTTAATTATGTTAAGTCACTTTTAGAATTTCTTTTGTAAATAAGTTGTTAGCAACAACAGAAATATATGGCCTCAAAAGCTTAAATACTTACTGTCTGATACAAAGAGAATAAAGAAGTACCAGCTTACTTCTTAAATAAGTAATCACAAATTCACCCTATTTGATGCTCAATTTTCTAAGTTTTTAAAAATCACCTTTTTATTTATATGCTAATATCATTTTTATTTTTATACAATATAAAGATTATAAAAATCTTCATGCTCTTATTTGTCTCAACTACCATGCAACATTGAAGTGGAAACTATGTGCATCCTTGGTGATTGTGAGTGAGCTGCTCATCCAATTAAGTCTCGTTTTCTTCATTTGTGGATTGGGAAGGAAGCAAAAAGTTTTGGTTGGTGTTTGAAATTTGTTTAAATAATATAGACTAGTGACTCAATACATTGAGTTTCACATAGTAAGTTTCTCATCAATGCTGATTTTGTTAATCCCAGTTTTTGTTGATTCCTATTATAAACTATTTTAAATTATAGAGATTTAATAAAACTATGAAAATAAGAGTTTTTAGCTGGGCATGTTGGCCCATGCTGATAGTATGAGCTACTTGGGAGGATGAGGCAGGAGAATCACCTGAGCTAAGGTATTCTGGGCAAGATTGGAAAACATCTCAAAAATAAATAAATAAATAAATAAATATTAGAAAAAGAAAAGAGAAAATGGGCTCTATTAACAGTAATGATCAAAAGCAGCATCTTTACCAAAGTATACAAAAGAGTAACCACTAATATGGTTCCTATTACATAATATACTATTACTACAAAATATAACTTTTATTATATGTGAAAAGTTAGATGCATGGCTAATGATGATTATTTGATTTTTATGGAAAAAAGTGGAGTAATCTAAAATTATTCTGGTCAATAAATTGGTTATGTGAAGAACATAAAGATAGTCATCAACTTAGCCACTATGAAGGTGTAGAAAATTTCACTGTTTTAGTCATTGCTGACTGTGTACTGGATAATAATTAATGATAGTAATTGTTCACAATTGTTAAATCCTTACATAGTACCTGTGCTCTACAGAGTACTTTTCATGTATTATTGCACTTAATTTTCAAAAATCCTTTAAATTAATATTATTACCCTCCTTTCAAAGATGAGAGAATTGATGCTTAACAAGTATAAGTGATTTGCCCTAGATCTCACAGCCATTAACTGACTGAGTCAGAATTCAGTGAAATCTGACCCAGCGCCTGTGCTCTTCACAACTGTGCCAAACCATTGCTGAACTGAGAACATCATATCAACAGTAAATTTTAAGTGGCTTATTAAATCTTATCACTAGACAGGCGAGGTGGCACACACCTGTAATCCCAGTGGCTCGGGAGGCTGAGGCAGTTCAAAGCCAGCCTCAGCAAAAGGGGGTGCTTAAGCAACTCAGTGAGACCCTGTCTCTAAATAAAATACAAAATAGGGCTGGTGATGTGGCTCAGTGGTCGAATGCCCCTGAGTTCAATCACTGGTATCAAAAGAAAAGAAAAAAATCACTAATTTTAGATTGTTGATTAATTTTAATTATTTGAACATAAGCTATGGGGGAGATGTGCTGGTCAGTTTTCCATTACTATAACATACACCAGAGAAAATACATTTATAAAAAGAAAATGTTTATTTTTGCTCACATTTTTGGAGGTTGCAGTCCACAATTTATTGGCCCTGTTGCTTTAGGCAGCAGATCATGACAGAACCTCATGACAAAGCAAAACTGCTTACTTACAGGTAGGAAGCAAATGTGACTCTGGTCACAAAATCCCCTTTAAGGACAAGCTCCCAAGGACCAAAAGATCTCCCAGCAGGACCCACTTTCTAAAAGTCCCTCTGCTTCTCAATAGCACCATCCATCCTTGGGAACACTGAGCCTTTAACACATGGGACTTTGGGTTATTTGAGATACACACTGCAACAGAAAGAAAAATTAAAAAGATGTGCAACATTTGAAATAATTTTAGTGATATTGAGAAGATTAGGAATTTAAGAAAACATACCCTAAAAAGCTGATGTAGGTAAAGTACAGAAGAAATTTTGTAAATTGTTGTTTGTACATTCGCTTTTCAAAAGTTAGTAGTAGGGTTTGGTTTTAGGCATAAAGAACATGAGAAAACAAATATCTATTGTTAATGCTTAGTTTGATATGGAAAAGTTGAATTTTAAAACATCCACATTAAACTATTAGACCTCTTCTGTAAATGTATTTATCACACAGATTCCTTCTAGCAGTTTTTTTTAATAGAAAACAAATAATTGCTGACCAGTGGATCATCCAATAAAATATATGAAATGAAAAAGTTTATTTCTTTCCTAAAATTGCCTGGTTAGTGAAAAATCATTATTTCCAATTTTCAACAGTGATTAGCCTGAGACATTTTAAAAATAGACTATTCCAATAACAGGATTATTTCTGCATTTTATCCGAATATATTTAAAATATTAGCTTAATATTTAAATGTTCTGTTTTTTTCAAGCAGTCAAGGTCAAAGGCAAACTTGCTTCCTTATAAATCAGTCTTAGTAGGTTTAGAGTACCGTGTCTACTCTCCAAAACCTTGAGGCTTGAGTCTCTAAAGAGTTGTCCAGGCATTAAACAATCCCAGTGGATTCTGAAGTGAAAATTTTATGTAACAAATAATTTATTTACTTTTACCTCATGCATACTTAACCATTGCCACATAAAGCACAAGAAGCAATTTCCCAAACTATTTTATAAAGAAGTTAATTTCATTCATAATAAGATAAATGGGTTTTGATGATTTCCATTTTATTTAAAAATATAGCAAGAAACAATAGCAAAGATAATCATATTTTTCTCTCTGCTTCCTGGCTGTCGCATTAGCTGTCCTTTGCAAGGAAGAGATAATACATTTTTATTTATTAATTAAAAACAACTATGCTTTTATGTACTAAACATAATGGTGATATCCAATACTATAAGTAATATAATAATAAAAATAATGACTCTCAAAAATTTCCACAGTATATCAGAAAAAGCTAAAGGAATTTAAAAGGACATGCAATGGGAATAAAGGATTTAGAATCAGATAGTTGAAAGAATGGGGTGGTTGGCAACTGAAGTTTAAATTGAATGAATTATACCAATGTAAGGTTCTTGTGACAGAGAAGAACAATGATAAAGTTCTGTATTAGTTCTTAAAGTTATAAGTACAAATCTAAACTGATTTTCTTCTATTGCTGTGTTGGTTGATCAATGTAAATATTTGAACCAGCTGATAAAAAGCTCCTCCTCTTTTCCTTCTTCTCCTTCTCCTCCTTCACCTTCTTCTTTTTCTCCTTCTTTTTCTTTTTCTTTTTTTTTTTTTTTGCTCCAGGGATTGAACCCAGGAGCACTTAACCTCTGAGCTACATCTCCAACCCATTTAGTATTTTATTTAGAGATGGGGTCTCACTGAGTTGCTTAGGGCTTCACTAAGTTGCTGAGGATGGCTTTGAGCTGAGCTCATTATTCTCTTGTCTCTGTCTCCTGACCCACTTGGATTACAGGCAGGTGTCACCTTATTCTTCAACCTATTTTAGTTATGTAGTAACCAAAATTGCAGCTACTGTCCAAAATGTTTTAAGTCATATCAAATATAAAGAGATAGGATATTGTTTTATCAGAAATAGAATTAATGTAAAATAATGAGAATAAATTTTTCTGAATGATGAACTAAACCCTCAAAAATGTATGTAGGATTTTTATAGTTCTACTACATTTCTCATCATCATGGAAATTCAAGAAAAGAAGATTGAAATTTAATAAAACAAATCTTTCTTTTCTTTTACTGTATCTTTCATATGTCCTTTTCCTTTTCAAATTGAAGGTGATACAATGTGAATTTTTTTATGTTTGAGATTTGATTCTCACTTTCTTGACCTCTTTCTTATACTCTAGAATATAAGATATAAATGAAGGAAAGATCATATCTACTTGGTTTCGTAATATTTTATCAATTCTTAGAGTAGTATTTGGAAAAATATACATGTGTTAAAAAAAACTAAGTGACAAAATTAAGGATAATATTATTAGGTAAAAAGAGTTCAAGGTTATTTCAGAAGATTACCAAGGATAATTTCACCAAAAGTTTGGGAATGAGATACAAACAAGATGGCACATATCAATGTAAGTAATGCAATTACATAATTCCTGTTTTTTTTTATATATATATTTCCCAGAAGGGTCTATCAAACAGAAAATACTTGAATAGATGAGTAAATACCAGTATTGAAAGTCAAATTCCCTTACTGGAAATAATGTCAAGAAGTTGTGTGACTCAGTTCACTTGGATTTATGGAGAAAAAGATTTTAGGCACTTGAATCCTAAAAGTTGTCAAGAATCACCCAAACATCTGCTTAAAAATATTATTAAACTAAGTGATTTAAGATCACAAAAAGCATCTCTAGTATACTTAAGCAAAAACAAACTAAACAAAATACCAAGCATTATTCAGGTCACTGAACTGATAAGTGCCGAAGCAGGCTGACTGCATTATGGATATGATTTTAACTGCACTTGTCTTCTTGGATATATTATCTGTAAGTATTAAACAATAGTTAAAGTTTTCTCTTCTTTTGAACCTGTTCTGTACACCAGGCATTAGTTCTATCATGAAAAGAAATAGGTTAACTGTGGTATGGAGCAAATTTTTTCATCAGATAGGTAAGTCCTAAACCAATACTACATTATACAAAGGAGCATACATAATTCTATTAGATCATGAGAAATGAGTGCCAGAAGTATGTATACAAGCTACAAGATGAAGGAGTTTTATTGAGTTTGAAGGAAAATTCTGTACACGTTTTCCAAGTGAGAGAACATGTCATGTAATGAGATGCCAAGCAGATGTGATCATGACACACTAGAGAAAATTTAAAGGAGATCAATATAGTAAAAGATGAATTGTCACAAATATTCAGAAAACTGCTCAACAAGGTCTCAAATGCCATATTAAGGCAATTTTGTACGATGTTAAGAAAAAAAAATCAGGAAACCATTAAGGAACTTATCTTTAAGTAGATGAATAGAGTGATTTGAATGCTAATCTTCTTACAGTTTATAACAGTTTATTCTAACATATCAAGTCTTTAGAGACAATTTTTAAAATTTATTTGTGGTACTGGGAATAGAACCTAGTGGCACTCTACCACCGAACCATATCCCCAGTTTTTTATTTATCCATTTATTTATCTGTTTATTTAATTATCTGTTTATTTATTTATTTATTTAATTTTGAGAGAGGGAATTTATAAGCTTCCCAGGCTGGCCTCAAACATGTCCTCTTCCTGCCTTACCTCCATGAGGAATTGTAGTTAATTTAAATGTCATATCCTGTGCACTTGTAGCAGATAAAATTGATTTGTTAATATACTTTATTTTTTAGAGCAGTTTCAGACTCACAGAAAAATTTGGCAAATGATATTGAAATTTCCCTTATATTCCCTGCCTTCATACATGTTTATCCTCCCCATTATGAACGTCAGTCACTGGAGTACACATTTGTTGATACAATGGACACATCCTGGCCATCCAAAGTCAACAATCTGCAGTGGCAGTGTACATTATGTTAATATAAACAAATGTATGATGGTCCGTACCTGCCATTGTAATCACCATATAGAATAATTTCACAGTCCTAAAACATTCTCTGGGCCCCACCATTCATCCCTTCTTCCTATTATCCCCTCACAATATGTTTTTCTGGGCCCCATAATTTTGTCTTGTCTAGACTATCAGTCAGACTCATATAATATGTAATCTTTTCAGATTGTCTTTCAAATTTACTAATAAAAGAATTTAAATCTCCCCATGTCTTTTCATGGTTTAAATAACTCATCTCAGCTTATTTAAGTGCTAAGTAATATTCTACTTTCTGTTAGCTGAGCATATCTGGAGTTCCCTTTCCTGAGAAGTTCCCGGTTTTCCTGAGAAGCTGAAGCAGGAGAATTGCTGGAGTGTAGCAGTTCAAAGCCAGTCTGGGTGACATAGTGGGACTCCATTTCAAAAACAAAATGAAAGAAATACACAAAAAACAACAATATTTCATTATCTAGATGTTCCATAGTTTGTTTATCCGCTCGCCTACTACAGGACATCTTGGTTGCTCTCATATATTAGTGATTATAAATAAAATCACTACATGTATCCATATGAAGATTTGTGTGGACATAAGTTTTCAACTACTTTGGAAAAATACTAAGGAATATGAATGCTGGATCTTAACTAAATGATAAGAATTTTGTTTTATAAGAAACCTTTAAATCATCAAACCATAATTCCCATGGACAGGGCAATGAATTACACTTCCTATTGCTCCACATTAATGTATTTTAATATGTTATCTAAATATTGGTTTTGATAATATAACATAATACCTCAATATAAGATAAAAAATACTTTCAAAAACCTAAGGAGCATGGTGACTCAAATGACAGTTGTAACTACCATATGGAATTAGTGAATTTCAAGGACTTTGTAAATATATGATTTCGTTTCTGGAACAGCAGCACAGGGAGCTCAGTGGACCTCATCTCTAGTAGATTGTTCCTGGAGTCCTGGGTCAGATGTCTGACTCTGGAGACCCCAACAAATTAGGACCAGCCACTCATTCTGAAAACCAAACAGAAGAAATAATGGTGGAAAAACAGGAAAGAAATTTTAATTAATATGGCCATCTTGAGAAGTCAAAGTGAGATTAAATATCTCAGCCCTAATTTAGGGGAATTAGTATGAACTTTAGGTTTAAATAGAGGAGGAATTGAGGTAGCAGGTGAAAGGTATGCACAATTAAGCTATCTTAGTCAAACCAAGGTCTGGTCCATTATTATCTCAGTTATGGTTCTGTGAGGTGACTCTGACGAAGTCCTTGTAGCTTGAGGGGGAAATGTCTGATTGCTGCTCAGGTTGTTAATCTATGAGAACTGTGATTCTGAAAGTGAGTAATTCATTTCCTTTGAGACATTTATCTAAATTTGGTGGGCAGTGTCATCCTGGGGTGATCTGCTTGCAAAGCTCTAGATGCTAGAAGTTTAAAGGAGATGTCTGGAAACTTCAAGACACCACTCCAGGGATCTGGAACAGGACATTGTGTAAGCTCACAGTTGAATGTTCTGCAAATCTAGAATATACATAATAAACTCTAAATCTTGGGGTCTTATTATTAAAGAGGGATGAGATAGGTTAAGTAATTTAAAACTAATTAATCTTGTCTTACCCATTTTTAGATTAGCACACCTTAAATGATTAACATGCCTAAATGCAGATAGCAAGAACATAACCCAAGGTTTAAGGTGATAAAATAGACAGATGCAAAATGAAGATAGAGATGCCAACCTTTATTCTGCTTTCAGTTACCTGTTGGATATCTGCAGGTCATGTAAAGTCAGTGCTTTTAGTAAAAGTATCTTCTAATTTTCCATTAAAATTAAGGATCACTGGTGAAAATTGCTGAAAAAAATACCTTGAAAAAAAACTCTACTAGAACTTGGTAAGAATATTGAGGCTGTGGTATTTGAAACCTGAGCAGCTCTCCTTGTCTCCACTCCCACTTCAGTCTCATAGAAATTCTGCTCCAGACATGTGCAGCCAATAATGCAGAGCTTGCTTCTTCAAGCTTCGTATTTAGAAATACATAATCTTCTGAGGAGGACAAGGTCACCAGAATTTCTCGTTTTCTAGAGCTACATGTTGAAGAGGCTAAATTCCAGACGAAGATAAAACAAAAAGATCAGGGACTTCCTGAACCCAGTTCAAAGACAGATTTATTGTAGTTGCAGCAAAATGAGAATATTTGGTGCCATCTCCCATCCTCCCATTAGTTTATAGGAGAGTTTCTATACTAAGGTAGACAAGCAAAGAATCCAGAGACTGTAGACTTCACCTAATCACCAGCTCTGTAAGAAGAGCATTATTCAGAGAGAAACACTCTAATGACCTACCATCAACTCCAAAGTTATAGCTGAGATAATTTTCTAAGACAGCGAGTAGACCATAAAGCCAAAAGCTCTGAATCTCTTCCCAAAAGAAATAATTTTAATTGAAACAGAGTTTTGAGAAATTCAAGTTGAAAGATGAGTTAAAAAACAATGGAGATATTAGGAATAAGAAAATGAGTTGACACTAGCTTCATGAGAGATAAGACCCAAATAGTCATTCATTTGGTTCACCAGAGAGAAATAGGGAAAAAAATAACTCAGATATACCGATCTACAGAAAGAACAAGCCTTAAACATTTACCTCGGAATCCATCCCCAGAAAGACTCTGGGTTTAGTTGTATCATACTGTGGAGAAATTTCAACAGGACATCTGCTGCCCATTAGGAAAGTCCCAAAACCAAGTGGGTGTGGCAAGGAAAAGAGGAGGACAAAATGATTCTTGCTAAATGTGGTAATCCAAGTTTCACTGTGTGCACACCCAAGGCTGTATTCTGTATGGAACTGCACTGGCACACTGTGGAGGAAACAGATTTCACAAAAACTGTCCAACCAGTCATTAAATAAACAAGAAAACATTAATGAAAAATAGTGAAGGTATTGGGAATTATAACTGAGAATTGCTACAAAATGTAAATCTCTAGTATTTACAACTTTAAATTATAAATGATAGAAATGCAAAGAAACACAGAAGTGTAACCTATATATAAGAAAATAAAAATCTAGGCAAAATAAATTTCTAATAAAAGAGCATGTCAAATTTAACAGATAGGATTGCAAAATAAGTATTATGACATGTTTAAAGAATTAAAAGAAACCATAAATAAATATAGGAAGTTATGATAGCAATATTGTATCAAGTAGAAATACCAATAAAGATACAAAAATATTTAAATGAGTAATTGGGAATTCCTTGGATTGTAAACTGTAATAACAGATCTACACTGACTAGAAGGATTCAACAGATTTGAACTGACAGAATATATAATTAGTGAAGTAACAAATTTTAAAGAAGTAAAAAAAGAAGGAAATACCAGAAAGAAAAGAAAAGTATAAACAAAGAGTATGAAATCACAGAGAAATGTGGGATGCTGTATGTTTCAACAATGCAGAAATTTTTCTGAGACTTTTTTGACCAGATGTTGATAAAACACTATTCAAAATGTAACCAGAGGATATATTTTAGATTTAATTAACAATATATTTTGAGTGAAGCAGAATCCCTTCTCTAATGAAAATGTTCTTTGTCCAATTAGTTAAAAATTCCAATAGAACTAATCCAAGGAGAGTCGAGGAAAAAAGAAGTTGCCTTCAGATTTGTAAGAGCAACCTCGACTCAGCCCTGGTTTCCAGCCCAGCCTGCAGATTTGAAACTAGCCAGCTGTTATGCCTTGGCTGTGAGGTGTCCCCCAGAAGCTTACCTGAGGAGAAATGATTGGATTGTAAGAATCTTAACCCAATCAGTGAATTAATCCCTCATGGAATTAATTGAAGTGATGTGATGTGACTAGAGAAGGTGGGAATTGGATGGGAATTGGGTTATGGGAATATATATTTTGTATCTAGAGAGTGAAATCTCTCCCTCCTTCCTGATCACCATCATGTAAGCTGTTTCCCTCCACCACCCTCCCCTGCCATGATGTTCAGCTTCATCTTAAGCCCAGAGAAATGGAGTCAACCTACTGTAGACTAAGACCTCTGAAACCATGAGCCCTCAAATAAACCTCTTTTCCTCCTTTACAGTTGTGCTGGTCAGGCCATTTAGTCACAACAGTGAAATAGTTGACTAAAACAACAGCTACATGTGAGTCAATTCCTACATAAGACACACTCATGTGCATGCACACATGCAAACACACATACATACACCACCCTATTTCTTTCTGGAAAATCTTGAATAATACAGATAAAATTAGGTGCAACAAAGTATAAATAGAGGAAGTACTAAAAGGAGATAAAGGAGCCTAAACCATATTCAAGTAAGTAATAGCTTTGCACTTCTCAAATTTGTTGAAAGCACTAATTTAAACACATTCAAAAAGCTCAATGAAATTCAAGTAGGATAAACACAGAATTCCACACAGACATATTATATAGTAAAAATGCTTGAAGTCAAAGAATGGAGAAACTCTTAAAATCATCAACAGATAAACAAGCAATCATGTACAAAGCAATCCCAGTAAGATAAACAGCTAAGTTATTATCATAAACAATAAAAGACAGAAGGCAGTGGGATGACATGTTCAATGTGCCAAAGCGAAAAATCTGTCAACCAGGAAACACGTCTGGCAAAACTATCTTTCAAAAATGAAGGCATTCTCACATGAACAAAATCTGAGACTTAAGTACCAGTAGACAAGAAATCCCATAGGAAGTTCTTCAGGCAGACAGTAATTCAAATCCATATATTAAACAAATGAAGATTTTAGGTTTACAGTCCAACACATGAAGAGCTTGGAAATCATTCCCATTCTCATTTGGTAAGATAAAATAACCAAGGACTAATAGCAAAAGGACACTACACTGTTAAGATAAAAAAAAAAAAATGTGATTAAAATAAAAAGCCAACTTTCCAGTACTCAAATTTAAACATATCTTCTCCAAAAACACACATTTGCATACACACTGAGACACAATATCCATATTTGTTTATTATACATAAAATAAAAGACAGCAGTGTCATAATAGATGGAGGGAGGACCTGAAAATACTCTGCTGTAATGTACTTACACTATGAAACGCTGTAGTGTTGTTGTTTGAATATGGAATTGGATTGGATATAAGTGGATACTGAAAACCCTAGGAAAATTTTGCAAAAATTATAACTATAATGGATACACTAAGAGAAAACAGAATCACATGAATTGTTCAAACGAAAATAGAAAAGGAAGGAAATGAGAAGAAAAATGGGAAATAAGTTCAAACAAATAGAAAACAACTATGATTCAAGTATATCAACAATTAAGTATTAAGATTTTTAAAAAGTCAAGAGAGAATGGGTTAAATTGAAAAATAAGATTAAAGTATGTATGTTGTCTGTATTTAACTTCTTTGAATACAAAGAAACAGACTAAAAGGAGGAAAATACACCATGGTAACAGTAAACAGAACAAAGATGAAATTGTATTAATTTTAAAATGAACCAGAACAAGGCATATTATAAAGGAAAAAGAGTGATAGTGAATACAATTCTCCAAGAAAATGTGGCAATCTTAACATGAACACATATAACTGACATGAAAGATGAAGTAGAAAGTGATAGAAATGGGAAGAAAAATACATCAATCCATTTTTATAGACTTCAATACCTCTCTATTAGAAATTGATAGATCATGCTGACTGAAAAGGAGTAAGTGTTTAATTGATCTGAGCAGTGCTCTCAGTCAACTTTAATTGATGTTTGGAAATACATTCAACAACACTGAGATATTACACACTCTTCTTGTGTTTTCATGAACTATGTACCAAGATGAATTGCATTCTGGGCCAAACAGTAATCCTTAACAAACTTAAAAGACTGAAATATTACAAAGTATATTCTTAGACTTAAACTGGAAATTAATAAAGGAAGAACAGCTGAAAAATTCCTTGGAGATTAAAGAATGAACTTCTAAATGGCCCATATACAAAAATAAGTCTCAACAGCAATTTAAAAATATTTCTGAATAAAATGAAAATATGAACTCAATTTGTTAAAATATGTGGAATGCAATAAAAGCAATGATTTGAAGGATATTTATACAACTGAATTCTTATATTACAAAAAGAAACATCTAAAATCAAGAACCCAAGCTTACTCCTAAGGAAATTACAGAAAGAACAACAACAAAATATAAAATGAACAGAAGAAAATGAACTATTGTAAACTGGAGCAAAATCAATAAAACTGAAAATGGTAAATCAATAAGGAAATTGGCACATCCAAAAATTGTTTCCTTGACAAAAATCAATAAACTGGTAAATCTCTACACAGTCAACCCCTACAAAGAGCAAGTCATACATAAATTACCAGAGTTAAAAATGAAAGAATGTATGTAAATCAGAAATTGAACTGACTTTTTTCACAAGTGACATTATCGTCTACGTAGAAAATCCCAGTGACTTAACATATAAGTAAAGCTTTGAAATAAAATGTAATTAGTACAAGGTCACAGGATCCAAGTTAAATGCACAAATGCAAATTTTCTTCTTATGTATAAGAAATGAAAAAATGAAATTTGAATTTTAAAACACAATAATGTTATAAATTTTTACCAAAAAAGCAAATGCTTATATATGGATCTTGCAAAATATATTCAAAAGCTCTATGAGGAAAGCTATAAAAGTCTCATGGAAATTAAAAATATAAATAAATGTAGATTTAATCCAATCCATATTTTATCCAATATGTTTAGATAGGAGGACTCAACATTGTTAAGATGAGTATTCTTTATAATTCTTTATAATTTGATTTATGGATTCAATGAAATTCCAGAATCCCAATGAGTATTCTTGACTATTAACAAATTGATTCTAGTTTACATAGAAAATCAAGAAGACCAAGTGAAGTCATAATAATACCAAAGATATACAAAGACAGAAGACTCACACTATTTAATTTCAAAACTATTATAAAGATATAACATCCTGAGCCCTTGTTTTAGTGAGAAAATGGCCATTCTGATCAATAGAACAAATAGCCAAGAAATAGACCCATCTGATATCTATAAAGGGAGAAAAAAGTTTATTGGGAAAAGGGTAGGCTTTTCCAACAAATGATGATAAAATATTTGGATATTCATATGCAAAGAAGAGGACTGGACACAAACTTTGAATTTTTTACCCAAATTAACTCAAAATGAAGCATTGACATAATTTTGAGACAGAATGGTATATATTCTAGAAGAAAATATATGAGAAAATCTAAGTGATCTTGTTTTTGACAATGAGGTTTAGAAACACAAGAAAAAAGTATAATTTATGAAAAAATAAGAATTAAAATAATATGCTTTATGAAAAAAAACATAATAAAACATGACCTTGTAGCAATATTTTCAAAACAAATATCTGGTCAAGAACTTGTATTTGCAATGTACAAAGTATTTTCAAAACTCAATAATTGAAAACAACTAACCAAATAAAAAAGTTTATAAGAGACATCTCACCAGAGAATACTTACTGTTAATACTTACATACAGGAAAATAGTCAATATCATTTGCTATTGGGGAATTGTAAGTTAAAATAAAACTAAAACACAACTACACACCTACAAGAATGGTTAAAAATCCCAAAACTTGTTTCCAAATCCTGATGAAATTTAGGAAAACTAAAGTGTCATTCATTTTTCATGGGCAATCATTTCTCAAAGGTTTGAGTTGATTTGAAAGAAAACATGGCAGATCAATTCAAAACTACAAACACCCCATCAAATCATGTTCCTAGATATTTATCCAATTGATGTGAAAAACCTGTTAACATACAAAAAACTGCAAAAGAGTGTTCACGGCAGCTTTATTCATAATCACAAAAATCTGAAATGTGTACTTGAATAGATAAATTAACAAACAAATTTGTGTAATGCAGATAATATTATTGAGAAATTTAAAAACTGAGCAAATGATAAACCTTAAGTGCAGATTTCTAAGTGAAAGAAATCAGTCTTAAAAGGGGTCACACGGTATGATTCCAAATTATAGGACACTTTGGATAAAGAAAAACTAGAGATGGGAGAAAAGTAAATTATTCCTGAGAATTCAGGAAAATAGGGAGCAAACTGAAAAGATGAAGTATGGTATATGTTAAGGCTGTGGAATAATTCCATGTGATACTACAAAGGTAGATACATAACATTATGCTTTTGTCACAATAAATAGAACTTCACAGCAGAAACAGTGAACATATATTTAAAATAAAATTATTTAGGAGTTCTGGAAATGCCAAGACAGGATGTAGACTGACAAAAAAACTCACTGTTTTACGAATTTATGAAACAAATTCATTTAGAGAAGTGGTGAGAAAAGTTGCTGACCTAAGCAACTTTGGAGATGAGTGGGACTTTTTACACTAAAGACAAAAAGAACTACCCAATAACAAGGTATTTTAGTTGAGAAAGGGTTCAGGTGAATAATTTTGATATTGCTCTTCAAGTATGAGGAAGAAGAGGAAAGCAGAAGAACTCTCAATTTTTTAAATAGATATCCTGTCTCCAGGAAAATGGAGCAATCCTCACCCTCCTTCAGGATGTGTTGCACATATTTTTTTTCCCAGAATATAAGTAAAGAAAGATAGGAAGAATAACTTTGAAGTGGAAAAACCTGACAAACATTCAGCTAGGCTGGTGATCAATGTAATTGATAGTGTATACCCTTGACATGGTGTGATAAAATTGATTTTTGCCTCTGTGGTCCTCCAAGTGTTACACACTCCCAGTCTAGTAATGAGAGCAGGATCACTAAAATCCTAATGGAGGGACATGATAAACATTACGGGTAATGAATATCCCAATCAGTAATCTCAAAATATTCAACATTATTAAAAACATTGGGAAACTCTTATAGCCAAGAAAAGCGCAAAGAGGAATAGCTCCAAATATAATGTGAAATCCTGGATGGGCCCTGGCACATGAAATGACCTGTTATAAAAATTAGAAAATCAGAAGAAAGTATTGATTCATTAAGATCAGTAAGTGTAGTATACAAACTGAAGATGTTTACAGCTGGAAAAGAGGCAGAGTATGTGAGAACTCTGTACTATTTTTTTGTATGGTCTTTCAGTAAACAAAACTGGTCTAAAATTCAGGCAGAGACATACATACGAAGACACACACACAAAGAGAATTCCCTGTTCACGCTTAGAGTCAGTCATCTGTTCTATTATCAGTTTCACTACTTACAATGCCTGGACTTCAATCCTCTAAAAGTCACAATTATTATTCTCCTCAGTTTTTCATATGTGGAACTAAGATCATTAAGGTTATTTTTGTTCAGAAACAAGAAGAAAAATGCATGAATTGTTTCATCTGTTGGGATAATGGTTTAACAATATCCTTTACAATTTACAAGTGTGTGTGTGTGGTGGGGGGCTTGTACTACCACTGCAAGTGAACCCAGGCCTCTGGATGATCATCACAAAATTTTATGTTATGATGTCAAATTTGAGTTGATTTAACTGCTCCTCACAATGGCAGTATGTGAAAGAAATACACTATGCAGAGTAAAGAGTATTTAGCAATTAAAGTGTATAAATAGGTGCTAAATTTAAAAAATAAAAATGTTGAAGTGAAAATGATACTATGAAATAAAGTTCATTTTAAGTGATAAAACAGAATTAAAATCAATATTGCATATCCATATTCATCCTATACTATCACTGTAATTGACAAGAAAATTTTAGTTGTGTTCATTTTGGGGGAAGGAATTAACTTGGAGTGTTGATTGATAATAATTATTAGGTTTTTGTTCTACAATGCTTACTTAGTAATTACATCACTAATAAAAAATTAAACATGCATTCTCGCAGCCCCTATGTCTTTTATATTATATTCTCTATAAACAAATATGTATTATGTTCACATGTTCCAAAATATATTTTACTTTTTTTTTCCACATTTTTTTAATTGGTGCACTATAGATTTACATATTGATGCGATTTGTAGTTACACACATTAGTTCATGCACATAACGTAATAATATAAATTGGCCAATATCAATCCCCATCACCACTCCCATCCCTCCCTAACCCTTTTCCTCTACTAATCTCTTTCTGATTTTTAGGAGATCCATCCTCACCTTTGTTTCTGTTTTTTTAATTTTTTTTTATTTAATTTTTTGATTCATTGAACACAAATGGAGTACAGCTATTGCTTTTCTGGTTGTACACAAAGAAGAGTCACCCCATTTACACATGCACACAGGGAAATGATGTCTGTCACACATACTGTTATTATTCTTACCCCCCAAACTCATCCCCACCCCTCCCTTCCCTCTATGCTCTCTATCCTTCCTCCATTCTTGCCATCCTTCCACCCCACATTATGCATCATCATTCACTTATCAGAGAGACCATTTGGCCTTTGGATTTTTGGGATTGGCTAATCTCACAGAGCATAATAGTCTCCAACATCATCCATTTACCTACAAATGCCATAATTTTATTCTTCTTTATGGCTGAGAAATATTCTATTGTATATATATATACCACAGTTTCTTTATCCATTCATCGATTGAAGGACATCTAGGTTGGTTCCACAATCTAGCTATTATGAATTGAGCACATTCAATTGAGAACTGAGAACATTGATGTGGCTGCATCACTGAGGCAATCTGATTTTAAGTCCTTTGGGTATAGGCCAAGGAGTGGGATAGCAGGGTCAAATGGTGGATGCATTCCAAGTTTTCTAAGGAATCTCCACACTGCTTTCCAGAGTGGCTGCACCAACTTGTACTCCCACCAGCAATGTATGAGTGTACCCTTTTCCCCACATCCTCGCCAACACCTGTTATTGCCTGTGCTCTTAATAAAAGACATTCTAATTGGGGTAAGATGAAATCTTAAGGTGGTTTTGATTTGCATTTCTCTTATAACAAGGGATTTTGAACATTTTTTCATAAATCTGATGATTGCATGTAGATCTTCCTCTGTAAAGTGTCTGTTCATTTCCTTGGCCCATTTATTGATTGGGTTATTAGTATTCTGGGTGTAAAGATTTTTGAGCACTTTGTAGATTCTGGAGATTAGTGCTCTATCTGAAGTGTATGTGGCAAAGATTTTCTCCCACTCTGAAGGCTCTCTCTTCACATTGCTGATTGTTTCCTTTGCTGAGAAGAAGCTTTTTAGTTTCACTCTATCCCAATCATTGATTCGTGCTTTTATTTCTTGTGCTTTGGGAGTCATGTCAAGGAAATCTGGTCCTAGGCCAACGTGATGAAGATTTGGACCTATTTTCTCTTCTATTAGGTGCAGAGTCTCTGGTCTGATTTCTAGGTCCTTGATCCACTTTGAGTTGAGTTT